>NQLW01000022.1:186777-270884 GCA_002312845.1 Kalanchoe fedtschenkoi
TAAAAATCTCAGTTAACTGACTTTGGTTAACGGTTTTAACCGTATAGTGAACACCCCTAGAGTTATGTTTGTAGTTTAGGACTCAAATTTTTGTTTATAAGCTACGATTATGTTTTAGGCTGTATGGTTAATTTCAGGACTTCAATTTTATATAAAAGCTACAAGTATGGTTTTTAGGCTATTTGGTTAGTTTTAGGACTTGAATTTATTTAGAAGCCACAAGTATCGTATATAGGCTGCTTCTAGTTTTATCGCTCAAATTTTTATTTACATGCTACGAGTATGGTTTGTAGGATGTTTGGTTAGTTTTGGAACTTCAACTTTGTTTAAAAGCTACATGTGTGATTTATATGCTATTTGTGTATTTTTAAGACTCAAAATTTTATTTATATGCTACGAGTATAGTTTTTGTAGGCTAGTTGTTTAATGTTAGGAACTAATTTTATTTTAGAAGGTACATTACTGGCTATTTGTTTATTTTTAGGACTCAATTTTCGGTTTACAAGCTACCAGTATGGTTTGTAGGATATTTGGTTAGTTTTAGGGCTTCAATTTTGTTTAGAAGTTACAAATATGATTTATAGGCTATCCATGTAGATTTTGGGCTCAAAATTTTATTTACAAGCTACGAGTATAGTATTAGATTATTTGGTTAGACTTATGACTGAAATATTGTTTAAAAGCTACAAGTATGTTTTATAGATTATTTTTGTGGTTTTCGGATTGAAAATTTTGTTTATAAGCTATTATTAAGTTTTATAAGCCATTTGGTTAATTAACTTTTGGATTTTTTGCATAGAAGTTACAAGTATTGTTTATAGGATATTTGGTTAGTTTCAAGAATTAAATTTTGGTTAAAAGCTGCAAGCATGTTTTATAGGCTATTTGTGTATTTTTTGAACTAGAATTTTTATTTATATAAGCTTGATTTATAGGCAATTTCTGATCTTTAGGACTAAGTTTTTAAATTATGAGCTAGAAGTTTTGTTTATAGGCTTTTTGTGTGCTTTTAGGTCCCATGTTTTAGTTTATAATCTAAATTTTGAGATTATGAGCTTTTAGGAATTGATTTACGATTAAAGGCATGTAAAAGCTTGGACTAGCATTTGTTACCATGTCTTCATTTGCTTGAACTTATATGTATGTTTGGATTACAAGTGCTTGAATTTGTTGGGGCAATTTTGGTTTATGATTTTAAAATGATATATCCAGTCGTTTTCTTTTATGAATTGTATTTGTAAAACTATGAAAAATATTGCTAGGGATTATAGAAAACAAACAAAGATATCATGCCGAAAAATTGCCACGTGCGATCTGACTTGCGATGTTTATCATTTTTCTTTGTCATAATTATGTATTCTGTTTTGCATATTAAATCATAATTCAAAAAAGAAAAATAATCTATCAAAAAAAAATTCATTCTTAATCAACATTAAATATTTTGTATGTGATTTTTTGGAGTTTTTATTTTTGTTACTTACATTAATTTAGTTCAAATGAGAAGCCTCATATCTCGTGCGAGTTAAAGTTCTCAATTGGACATTTGGTCAATTTTATTAAAACTCCTCTAATATAACATAACATTCAATGATCCAAAACTATAATGTTTGAATCGAAATTTGATTAAGATTTGTTTTAATGTATATATATATGGTTCAAATTAGCCTAGAAAATAAAAAAAGATAAACGCAACCCTGAAATTTGCTAAAAAATAAAATAAAATTCAAGGCACAAATCTGCTGTTGCAAACTAGAAAATTCAACAAAAGAAAATGAAATAGTAGAATTTAGAGCTGCATAGTATAAAGTTCAGCGGAGAAAATAAAAAAAAATATAGCCCATAAATTTACTGAAAAAGTTTAATGAACAAATCTATGTGTAAAGTACCGAGTTCAACCTTGAAAACAAAAAGATAACAAAATTTACTTTTGTAAAGTGCAAAATTCAGCCCAAATATAAAAAATAATAAAATTCAACTTTGAAAACAAAGTTCGAAGTATGAAAACATCAAAATTCCAGTTCATAAACTATAAAAAGTACAAAAATGTACTAAAACTCACACTTCTAATGATTAATGTAATAAAAAAAGTAAAAATTTAAAATATAAATTTAATGATAGTAAATTACATTAAAACATAATAATGGACAAACCTCGAACTACCCCTAAAGCATCCATTAGAAAATTGCCACAACCATCAACCAAATCTCATCCTAGCCATTGACGAGCAATATTTTTAACAATGTATAGCATTACCAAGATTTTTCATTTTAGGTGCTCTTATACTTTAGCAAATAATCGGTAAGTATCGGATCACATCATGAGGGAGCCGTCACTTGCTTTTAAGTGTTAAGGTCCTAATATTTATCTATTTAGTTTCCCAAAAAAATAAGGTAGTATGTTTAACTACAAGATAAAATGAATCACTTGACACTGTTTCATCCAGTTATCATGCATACGATTATATGAATCATTAACAAGTTATTTATCATCGTTCGAGTCAGATGAAAGTGTTAGCTAATAAAAGTACTTCACTTAGCATATAATCATAGTTTTTTTACTTAAAAGCGTGGCAATAGACATTTTGATCAACGGTTGTAATTCTAACTCAACCCAAGTATATAATTTGGACCCATCGTCTTTACCGATTCAACCTGCTTCAACGCTCTGAATCTGTAAGTTCTCTGCCTCTTCTCGTCGATTTTTTACAGTTGAGCAGTATGCGTTTTTAACTTAGTTTTTTTACTTATCGGTCCCCGTCGGACATCGAAGCGTGATGAAAGCTTACATTAAGGGAAGTTATTTTGGCCGGTACCACACACCTTAGTCAACTTGTAAATTGTTTACTGTTCTTGTGTGATTTTTTTTATTTGCGTGTATGTTTCGAGCATGTAAAGTATGTTAGTAAATTATGTTACGAGCATGTAAAGTTGTTACTGTTCTTGCGTAGGTTTCAAGCATGTAAATTAATCTTGCTTTAGATTCAATAATTTAGGGAAGCAATCTTATTTTAAATAGATTCACAGTATGTTACGGATATATAAAATATTTGCATTAGGGTTTTCAAAATAAATTAATTTAATTCAATTAGTTGTATCCTGCTTAGTTATCTCGGCCTATGTAGATTAAAAATTTGGAAGTTTATGTTTAAAATAGTAATTAAATTTAATTATCACGCTTAATTTTTAAAATTCGTTACTGAAATTGTCATATTGTTAAAAGTGTTGTCTGATTTATTATGAGTTATTAGATTTTTTATTGCTGAAATTGCCTTATTCCCCATTTCGCGATAGTTTCAATAAAATGGAAACAATTGCGTCCACATACATGCATGCAATAGTCCGTACCTAACGTGCATATTTTAGGTTAAAATACGTTTCCCCCATTTATTCTTAATTTGTCGATTACTGAGAAGCGCGATGAGCCGTAGATGGATAACGGCGAACCGTTTGAGCAACGAATACAAAGAAGGCGTGGCCGAATTCTGTGAATTTTCTAGGGCACACACTACAAGAGTTGGAGAGAATTATGTTAATTGTCCATGCCGGAAATGCTGGAACGTGTTTAGATTGACGATATCCGAAGTTCGCACTCATCTCATCATTAACGGTTTTGATACGAAGTACACTGTGTGGTATTTTCATGGTGAGAGAGTTGGTGAGAAGCGACCGCGTGAGGAGGAAGCTGGGCCAAGTTACATGGATGTTGTTGTTGATTCGGATATGGATGAGGGTGTGGACCATGACAACATTCAGAGAATGTTCGACAACATCAACAAAAATCTACATGAAAGTGCAGGAGAGATAAGAGACTCAATCAAGTATGCCTCCGAGACTCCCTTATACCCCGGGTGCAATGAGAAATTAATGAAGTTGACTGCGATCTTGAAGCTGTACAATTTGAAGGCTAAACATTCTTGGAGTAATTATAAGTCCTTCACTGAATTGCTTGCCCTTCTGGGAGAGATGTTACCCGCTGAAAATGTATTACCAAGAAGATGTTATGATGCCAAAAAAGTGTTGTTTCCAACGGGATCTGGTGTGTAGAAGATACATGCATGTCCTAATGACTGCATTCTGTATTGAGGCTCATATGAAGATCTATCTGAATGTCCTATATGCAAAGCGCACCATTATAAATGAGAAGAAGGCGACGAGAGTAAGGGTAATTGGGGCCCGATTAAAACAATATGGTACATGTCCTCGATTCCACAATTTCATCGACTCTTCGGAAACAAACGGGATGCTGAGTATTTAAGATGGCACGAGGAGGGTCGAGTTGTTGATGATTACATAAGGCACCCCGCTGATGCTAATCAATGGAAGATGGTTAATCTTAACTTTTCAGATTTTGGGGCTGATTCAAGAAATTTTAGATTGGGTCTGAGCACTGATGGGATGAATCCATATGGTGGTAACCCAAGCAGCCAACATAGTACATGGCCAGTGATTGATCATTTACAACTTGCCACCTTAGATTTGTATGAAAAGAAAGTATGCCATGCTAACAATGGTAATTTCGGGTCCCAAACAGTGAGGGAATGATATTGATGTCTACCTCCAACCGTTGATAGATGATTTGAAATTGTTTTATGGTCAGAGGGGGTGAAGGTGTACGACGCTTTCATACAACAAGAATTCAATTTATGGGCCATGCTTTTTTGCACAATAAATGACTTTCCTGCTTATGTTAATTGTCGGGTTAAAATGCAAAGGGCTACAAAGCATGTTCCGTCTGTGAAGAATGTACAAGCTCGATTTGTTTGCGAAAATGTCATAAGAATGTCTATATGAATTCAATAAATGTACAAGCATGATCATGTGAGGAGTTATTTTTGATAAAATATTTTTATATATTTGTCTATAAAAGTTTTTCATTAGATGGTGATGAAATAAGATAATATTGTTTTAAATTTCACACTACATTTTCTCATGATAATGAAACTGATGTGGATTTTAGATGATTTATTTTCAGAATTGAAAGTATTACAAATTAAAATCATTAGATATCTATCATCTCCTGAAATATTTTAGTTTTTCAAAACTGTTGATTGTTATCCAAATCTTATGACTAAATACACAATGTTACTGTGTATGTTACCATAAGCAACTGAAAGAGACTTTTTAGAACAATAGTTTAAATACAATATTTAATATCATCAACGTTACAAGAAGAGATGCTAAATGATTTTGCTATTTTATCAATAGAAAACGTTAAAGAGTATTGATTATATATAACATTCTAATATACAATTTTGCATCAATAACTAATCAAAGAAATAATTTAGGTGGTTTATTTGCATTTCTTGAGTTTGCAGGTCAAGTTTGTTGAAGTGAACCAAAGATTGCAGATGTTGATATAGAAAATGAAAAAATCCTAAAAGGACTCTAAATTTTCGTTATTTATCCAATTACGATCAAAACTATTAAAAATGAACCAAAAAAAATAATTTTAAATCCCGTATTGAATGTAGTCTACGAAGACAATAGACTAAATCCACATGAAAACTGCCCCATCACTCCTGTATCATCTGAGTTCCCATTCCTAAGTCGCCCGGCAGTGTATATATGAATATATATGTTCGAGGCTCTGCGCATACGTGGTGGTGAAAGCGGATCCAGAATCCTCTTACGTGTTGTGCTCTTACACTATACTATACTATATTCTGTACGTGTGCAATTCATCAGCATTATAAACTCATGTAGATTTCTTTCCATGCGAAGCAGATGACGTGTTATAAGACGTAGTGATGGTTGATTATTCACCCTCCAATTTCTCTAGACGCGTATGTGTCTATTTCAACTCCATCAGGTGCACTACACCTACACTGCTCCCACAGCCCATCACATGTTCACTTTCACACTAAGTTCATACTTACTCCAAACTCTTATATTAAGAAATTGTGTCACTCTCACTTGATATTATTATGTATTACAGTATTATTATTATTATAATCACCAACTTTCTTACTATAGTTTGTCAAAATTGGCATGCAGTTCTCCCTGCCAGAGTCGCCGAAGAGGGCTCTATAAAAACGCCAAGGATGCATAGAATGCCTCATCTCCACACAAACTTGGATTCTCTCCTTATTCATATATCACTATTCTCCATTTCTCTACTGGCCAGGCCAGTATATCACACACATAGAGTCTCTGGTGCACTAGGAAACTTCATGGGACGGGCACCGTGCTGTTCAAAAGTCGGACTGCATCGAGGTCCATGGACTCCTAAAGAGGATTCCTTGCTCACTAATTACATCAACTCCCACGGCGAAGGCCATTGGCGCTCCTTACCCAAACAAGCAGGTACTTACCGTGCCCTATTTTTGGACTTTCATATTCGTTGTCAATTAATTGTGAGTGTGGAATCATCTATACTAGCATAATATCCGAACGGGATATTAGTGTTAATCTATTATTTTGGTGTGGCTCAGGACTCTTGAGATGCGGAAAGAGCTGCAGGCTGAGATGGATGAACTACCTCAGACCGGACATCAAGAGAGGCAACATAACCGCCCAGGAGGACGACCTCATAATCAGGCTGCACGCTCTTCTCGGAAACAGGTGGTCCCTCATTGCTGGCAGGCTTCCCGGCCGCACAGACAATGAGATCAAAAATTACTGGAACACCCGCCTCAGCAAAAAAATACCCTCCCCACCCAAAAACACCAAACGCCCCAAAAAACCATCTCCTCTCGTCCCAGCAACCGCTAGTAAACTCTTAACAGAACCACCAGTAGAGATGGAGACCAAACATATGATCCATCAGCCAAAAGCTGTTCGGATCGGTCCTTTGAACAGAAACGTGTCCGGTCTCCTTACCAGCAGCGAGAGCAACAATGATACTTACACGAGTAGTGTTAGCGGGGAGATCAATATGAGCAGTAACTATAACAGCAACAGCTCTGAAGGTGAAGTTGACCATCATGCCAATTTTGCAGCAGCTGAAAATGGGTCTGCACCCTGGAGTACTGGCGACATGTACAACAGCGGAATATATGTGGATGATGGGACGAAAGCTCCTTCGTTCTCGGATCAACTGCTAGGGTATGGCGATGAAGGGAACAACACTGTGTGGGAGAAACTATATGATGAGTATCTGCAGCTAACTAACGCTGGTTATGGAGTGGAGCTGGATCAGTCAGAGACACAGCATTTGTTGATTTAGTTTATCGACTTCTCTTCTTGTAATTTGCCTATAAATTTAGTTTCACGCACACAGTTCAATTCAACATCATAAAATACGACTTGACTTTTGGATAATCAAATATATATATGTTAGTTTTTATGATTTGAAAAATTGCACCGTATCTCTGTACATGATAATGATACGCATGTATTATTCTGGTCTTGCAAAATGTTTGAATTCGTAAAAAGCCAAAGCCTTGTACTTCCTATGATTCTTATTTGTATTAATCTTTAAAGACTGCCACTATAAATTGTCCCCAGCATGCACCATTGGAATGGAGCCCATACAAATCAGGCGGTGCGGCGGCGGCGCTGCTGATCAAAATGATACAATTTTTCATTATAGAATAATATATTATTTTTTGACGGGCTGGAGCCTCCATGTTGACCGTCAGAGCCTGATGCATTGAGGGGGCATAATGGGTCAGCCCGTCCCCCGAATCCCATCTAAAATACTTTCACTCATGGTAAAAAAAAAATATATATATATATATATAATAAATTTATATGCATAATTTCAATTAATTTTTAATTTTCAATTAATTTTTAATTTTACCTCCCGAATTCAACCTACAATTTGTTCATGTAATTTGCCCTCCAAATACAAATCTTAGAATCGCCATTGTTGGAAGTGAAGTCGGATTCATTGTTCGTCAACTCATACGTACCTCCAGCATATCCTTACTTATGCGGTACTATCAAAGCTTGAAATCACGAGTGATTCTTGGGTGGACTGTGTCCTGGTGGACACCACCAATTGGAAGTCGCCACATGGCGCGTTGAAAAGTCAAAATTACACGTGGTGATTTATCATTGATTTGAATTTTTTTTTTTACTTTTTAACGCGCCACGTGGCGACTTCCCATTGGTGGTGTCCACCGCCACGTGGAGGACACAGTCCACCAAAGAATTTCTCTAAAATCATGACTAGATTGTTAGACAACATTCCAAACCACTAGGCCAACGGTTATACCGCAAATTCTTACATGCTCCGGGAGTACCTACTCCCTCTAACGACGTCGTTTTGATTTAAAATAAAACGACGTCGTTTTGTTAATGGAAATGGCTGTATATTCATCAGAAATGTATCAATATTACTCAGAAATGAATGTATATTCCTCAGAAAATAAAACGACGTCGTTTTGTTAATGGAAATAGTTGTATATTCATCAGAAATGTATCAATATTACTCAGAAATGAATGTATATTCCTCAGAAACCCTTGTATATTCTTTAGATTATTTTCTCGTCTATTTTCAATAGTCTGCGTCCATTCCCAACAGAAATGCTTCAATCTTCATAATAAATCATTGGTTATTCCCCAGAACTGCATATATATTCGTCAGAATCGGTCTAATATTCATCAAATTATTTTCATGGTTTCATATTCATCAGAAATGTATAGATATTACTCAGAAATAACTGTATATTCTTCAGAAACACTTGTATATTATTCTTTAGATTATTTTGTAGTCTATTTTCAATACCCTGCGTCAATTTTCAGTAGAAATGCATCGATCTTTATCGTAATTCATTGGATATTCACCAGAACTGCATATATATTCATCAGAATCAGTCCAATATTTATCAGATTGTTTTCATGGTTTCATATTCATCATAAATGTATCAATATTATTCAGAAATTGCTGTATATTCTTCAGAAATACTTGTATATTCTGCAGATTATTTTCAATACACTGCATCAATTTTCAGTAGAAATGCATCGATCTGTATCGTAATTTATTGGATATTCACCAGAACTGCATATATATTCGTCAGAATCAGTCCAATATTTATCAAAAAAAAATTCATGGTTTTATATTCATCATAAATATATCAATATTACACAGAAATGACTGTATATTCTTCAGATTATTTTGTGGTCTATTTTCAATACCCTGCGTCAATTTTCAGTAGAAATGCATCGATCTTCATGATAAATCATTGGTTATTCCCCAGAACTGCATATATATTCGTCAGAATCGGTCCAATATTTATCAGATTGTTTTCATGGTATCATATTCATCAGAAAAGTATAGATATTACTCAGAAATGGTTGTATATTCTTCAGAAGCACTTATATATTCTTCAGATTATTTTGTGGTTTATTTTCAATACCCTGCGTCAATTTTCAGTAGAAATACATCATCATGACAAATCATTGGTTATTCCCCAGAACTGCATATATATTCGTCAGAATCGGTCCAATATTTATTAGATATCTGAAACTTGCATTCCTATTTGATGGAGTTTCTGGTGGCTGACGAATATATATGCAGTTCTGGGGAATAACCAATGTTTTATCATGAAGATCGATGCATTTCTGCTGAGAATGGACGCGGGCTGTTGAAAATAGACCAGAAAATAATATGAAGAATATACAAGCGTTTCTGAGGAATATATAGTCATTTATGAGTAATATCAATAATTTCTGATGAATATAAAACCACGAAAATAATCTGATAAATATTGGACTGATTCTGGCGAATATATATGCAGTTCTGGGGAATATCCAATTATTTACGTTTAAGATCGATGCATTTTTGCTGAAAATGGACGCAGACTGTTGAATATAGACCAGAAAATAATCTGAAGAATATAGAAGGGTTTCTGAAGAATATGTATGCAATTCTGGCAAAGAATAAGGTGACTCTGATGAATATATATGTTTTAAAAAGAATGAATAAAATGACGCTGTTTTGATGAGGTGTTCTTTTATAGAAGCAACTTAACCTAAACAACATCGTTTTTCATTTAATGAAACGATGCCATGCGAGGGAGTAGGTACTCCGGTGTATGCAAGAGTAACTCACGGTTATACCATTACAGTACCAAAATTACAAAGTTTACCGGGTATACATTTTTTTTTTTGAATAGATAAAATTTTATTCACGCCCCTATCCTGTTAATCTTTTAATTGTCTCAATTTTTGTTTCTTCTATCGTGATTCACTATTTGTTTCCCTCAACGCAACACCCCCATTTTCTTCTCCTTTCATTCTATCATTTCTTTCTTCATCCATATGCTACAACTCCCGTACATCATCATAGATCTCAACCCACAGCAGACCACCGCAACATCCATTTGATTGAACCAAATTTATTTTGCATTCATCAAGACCCCAATATTACTGAAACTATCTTATGTTCAGTTTCTTTAAGCTTTAATTGTTTCCTGGACAAGAATCATAATAACTGTTGAGTAAGAGATCGTTTGAGTAAAATGTCCCACGTACTATGAAAAAAACTCATATTTTTAAACCTAAAAAGAGCTGACTCAAAACCGATTGCAAAATTTGTGGAGGTCTTTCAGCCAAAAGCAATATTTTCTAATAAAAATTATATTAAATCAAAATATGATCAAAGATTGCCCAAAAGTGTCGGCACTTCCGGTTTTTCCCGATCACTTTTGGCTATTTTTTATTTTCATGGCGCATTAATGAAAAAAATAAATTTTGGTCATCAATTTCCCGGAAGATAGTTGGAGATTTATACGCCAACTTCCAGTAACTTTCCACCACCACTTAAAATTTTTTGTTTTAATGTTGGCCGGAAAAAGGCCGCAGTCTGTGTACACCGGTACAAAATCTGCATCGGACCGGAACCGGTTTGGATAAAAACCGGAATCGACATTTCTTAAGGACCGAAGACCGGATCGGTTCCAAATCGGACTGGACCGGACTAGAAAATTCCGGGTTTGGACCGGATTCATAAAAATTAATTAATTTTTATTCGAATATTAATAAAAATATTTTATTATTTATATATTAAATAAAATTTATTTAATTATTATATTAAAAGTATTATAAATTATTAAAAATGGTGAAATCGGTCCATTCCGGTCCGGACCGGATTTTTTCGGGTTTGGACCTGACCGGACCGAAAACCGGAATCAACAGTATCAGTGGACCGAAGACCGAACCGGATTCAATCGATCTGGTTCGGTCCATTCCGGTCCGGTTTCGGGTCATTTTCCGGTCCGGATCGGTTTATGTACACCCTAGCAGTTTGGCCATAAATTTTCACATTTACTGGTCACAATTTGAGGCCTGTTTTCAGCCACTTTATTAACTTAAATGTCGTTGTTGGGCTGTCTTATGCAAATAAAATTTATGATTTCATCTCACAAGCTAGTAGCAAGAACACGATCAATCCACGAGGACAATTGAATCTGCAACGTTAGTAAATAAATAATTAATAAGAAAAAACTCAAGTTCAGGAGGGTTGTCAGGGATTATTAGATCGTTCAAATCGGATCTGGACAATGTAAGAGAGAGAACTATCAATGAACAAACATGTAGTTCAGTTGGCTAACTTGTGATTACTAAGTATGAAATTCTATAGTGAATTAAATTCAGCAAAAAATATGCACTCATACACTCAATCATGGTCACACGTCATAAACAATTGCTCCTACTTTACAATAATCATACTCTTATGTCAATTATATGAATCTTACATATCTTATCATGTAACTTTGATTGTCAGTCTAGATAAAAGATATATGCAGTTAAGATGTTGTGGTCGAGAGTTTAATCTAGATATGCATGACCTAGTCAATCTAGAGTATGTTTACCATATAAACATACATGAAAGTTTATGTTTAACTATCACTTGACTAATTAATATTGGCCCTAGCATTCACAATTAGATCAGTTGTACAATAATTGTAAGGAAACATAGGTTGTCAGGTTATTCTATTTATTAACATTCATGGGAATAAGGACAGTAAACATATCATTAAAACATATTTTATTAAATGCTATAATCTCACAGCTTACATCACAAGTTTTGCACCTGAACTGCATAAGAAATTTAGCTACTAAAAGTCATAGAAAAGAATATAATCAAAGATAAAGGTGTAACCCTTACAACCTGACTAATGCTCTAACCAGAATGCTGTCTCTTATTGTTCTCTACTGTTGGCTAAGACTCTTTGTGGTCGCAAAAGTGATGTAGTGCTGAGATCTTATAATCGTATAAAAACACTATACCTCCTTATATATATGTAAGATGTGCCAAACTTAGCAATAATGATTATCACGAGTTGCTAAGTCTTCTCTAATGTAAATCTTATGGGAATCCGATTTAAATCCAAAACTTACAAGCTGATATAAGTAGAATTTGATTCTGAGTTGGATTAGGAAATAGTTCCGCCCATCGAATCCTTTTGAAAAGTTGTAGATAATTTTCTTTTATTTCTATAGCGATTTGAATCATTAAAATCATACTTTTGATGCAGAAGTTGTGGCACTCAAAAGTTACCAAGTTAGAATTGACTTAAATTAAGCAACAAGGTGTGTTCGTGTATACCTTCCCACGCGCTCGGCTCTTGCTCACGGTAAGTGCTCTGTCACCTTCTTGGATTCTTTCTTTGCATTGACATGTGTCTATGCTTACCACATCACCCGAGCGCACAGCTGTAGTCCACAATGCGTAACTGCTACGCTCGGGCAGATGCATTGTTCAGTCCTTTGACCTGATGTTGTCCGATATAAAAACTCTTTTTAGCATATTTTTTTTACTTAGACTTAAAATACTACTAAAATATAAATAATAGCTAAAATCATTAAATAGTACTCTAAAACGGTCAAGAATTAGGTGAATTAAGTATATAATGGACCGAATAATTTGGTCTCATCAGATATCCTACACTAACTCTTGATCATCCTCGAGCAATTATTAAAAAAATCAAAGAGTATCAGATTATTTGGTACATATCATGTGTAGTTAATCTTATTATATCCTTACATCGCTAGGCATCCACCATCCAAACCTGCAATTTAACTTGCATGCAAGTATCTAACAAACAACCATAATAAAGAGAATCATTAGCATCAACCTTACTTAGCTATCTGTACGCACCTGCCTTCACATGTATAAACCCATTTCAAGACTAATCAATTACAATGATGTCAAAAATATGGACAAGGAAGATCATGCCATACTAGTTGTGCATAAAAATACTGCCTACCCTTCACCAAACTCGAAATATATGGATATTCAAACCATGATTTCGCTCCATATCAATGGGATTTCAATAGGTGGCTTAGGAGACAAGCTCATTTTAAAAGGAGCTTGATATTTTGAACTTTATGGTTTGTGAAAACACAAGCTTCACCCACAACTCTATCAAACATGGCTCTATAATTTATTTCGTTATTTAAAAAAATCTTTTTAAAATTTTTCACTCTCTCTGATTTTTATATACTATTGAGTAAAGAGGTATTTTTTTAATAAAGTCATGTCTTCAAGAGAAAATAGGTCACTCATATCATACAATAATGAAAAATATTTTTAAAGGCATTAACTCATAAACAATACTCAATCAAGTTATACAAAAATAAAATTACTATGGATTGCCTCAATTCAAGCATTAACATGATATGTTCAAGGCTTTTCAAATCTCAAACCAAGTAATCTGACTAAATCACAAAAATTCATCATAATTATGCATGGAATCAAATCACTTTAATGAAGCAATAAACATATTGCAAAGCTTAATTTTTTTAAATTTTTTTAAAATTCATCAAATAAATGATGTTATGAGATTTTTATTCAAAGAAAAAGAAAATGTAAAAATTATGAAAAAAACTCAAGACTCTATTAACACTAAAATTGACTACTTTAAACATCAAGTGATGACTTCACCACCACACACTAAAATTCAACAGTGTCTCCATAGTTCATAACCATAAACTATAACGAAGAATAGGCACATAAAGAAATAACCCAGAGACGCAGTCTGGTATAATTGAACTTCTTAGCTGCTCATTGTCTGACTAGGTCGCCCATGCGCTAATGTTCTTCTTATGTGCTATCTTTTGTGAAATTCTTGCGAGGTGTTTTAACTAAACCGGTTGTGTGGCAATCTCTTACGTGTGCGCGGCGTCTCCCTTAAAACTTTAGATTTTGATGATTTTCCTTTAAAAAAGACTCTAGAGAATAACAATGTCAGTGGGTAATCATGACACAAAAACTAAAAAATAAATAGTTTAATCAAATTAAAACAAGCCAAGTATAACATTAGGAGACAAGATATGTGATCATAAGTAATGTTTTCCTAGTTTTGGTGTGATGTTTCATCTGCATTTGGGTCATCACCTCTTTCTCTCAACATCCTCCTCAACAACATTTGAGTCTGGTGCTGCTCATTTGTAAGTTCTCGACTGCAGCCTCCACCTTAGCAAGTCTAGAATCCATCCCTTAGAGTGGGTTCCTTATGTAGGTTTGTACCAGTCGACAACTTGCACATCTGAAGTAGATGATGGTGGCTGAGTAAAAAGTCTAGCTCTGCCCCTAGAGGATGAAAGTGCTGGTGATGGTGATCTAGACTAAGGAGGAAGACTCTAATGTGGCTCTGCTGCTCTTGGTTCCTCAACGTAAAACTCCTCAGGTCAGATAAGCGTGCTCAATGGTAGCACCATGCTATTTGACTTGTCCAGGACACTAGATGGCTCGCATCTGCATATATAAACTTTAGGTCAGATAAGCGTGCTCGATCATTTGACGATCATCTCGAGGTATGGGTTCTAGGGCTACTACCCTCTAAAGAAGATGGGTAATCACCCCTTTATATATGATCGGGCAAGACTTCATCCTGGTAGACTCGAAGTGTAGGCATGTATAACGTGAAAGTTTGGCCCCTCCCCTGGTTGTTGCACATCAAGAAAAAAAGCCCCGGCTGCAGGATTTTATCACCTTATTCCTAGCAAATATGATGCTTTTTATCACCTTCTAAACATTGAAATAGGTTGAGCCGCTAAGATAAGTGGTAGCTATCTCGCTTCACCTGAACATAAGTGTAGGAGCTATGTAAACCTCCCTCCAGAAACAAGGCAACTCCCTAATTTTTAGCTGCTCCTTTTGCGACGTATCCCCCAAAAGCCAGTGGAAGATCTGCCCTACTTGCTCTAGCGTGATCTCAAAACCTATCCTTGTAACACTAAACCTTAGATAAGATACCTCATATCTAATCCTATATTCACTTGATGTTAAGAACTTTACTGTGACAATTGTATATGTGTGTGAGTTCAGACCGAGCATACGTGACCATCCCATTGTGTGTACAAATTCTCAAACCCTCTCCAATACGCCCGACTTCACCAGAACTGTCTCTTTACAAATAGAATTAGCATCCAGCATCTAGTTAATAGGTTCTGGATATGTTCCTCCACTGTAAGCTCCCTGGGTGCCATCAAATGAAATTTAAGAAAACCAAAACCTATTGGAAGATTAGCATGCTCGCGACTATGTGTTCTTGCACTCGGTGAATTAGAAGAAGCTAGGGTCTTGGGAATCGGCTGCTGCTTTACTTAGGGATTGACTCTGGCTATGTGTGGTGTCACAAACAACGGTGCAGATGGCATGTAGGGGCGGAGATGACGGTGGTAGGCGGTCTCGAGTGCCGATTGAAGGCGTCGAGTGCTGGGTCCTCTTGTGGTCATGCAGAACTATTAATTTTGGGACTTTCTGGTAAAATAGAATTTCTCCGCGTGACTGCTGATTTTACCCATAATTTCGGGCCGCATGCGAGACAATTTGTCTTCCGCTTAGTGTATTTAATGAACCATTACGCCCTATTCAGTGAAGGCGCGCACGCGACACTTTGTCTCCCTTCGCGCAGCTATCTATCTTATATGAACTTTTCTACACATCCCACACTTGAACTTGACATTTTTAATCTTGGTCAGCCTAACTAGTAATTCAGAATCTAATTAACTAAAAGAACAAAAACAAATATGTGACATCGAAAAATCAATGTGCCTATGAACAAGTTATTTAACTTCTCAAGCTTGATGATACCTCATATTGATCATGGTGGCCTGCCTCAATGGACATCAGCAAACTCCGTGCCCACCTTCTTCCAAATGCTCCTGCGCACACAAGTTTTAGAGCTTCGGAATAGGTCACAGGAACTAGCCACCTTATCATGTGTGTTAACGGACTTCTTCTTTAGACGTTTCTTGAATATCTTTGAGTTGCCCTTCTCCTTTTCTAGATCTGGTGACTTTTTGGTAGTGAATGTTGATGGTCCTTCGTCGGATGGCTCTTTAGATTTAACTTTCTGCTTTCCATATTGACCAGCTAGGATTAAGGCTACATCTTGAGGATGCCTTGATTTTTCTTCCTGATTAGCTTGAACATTTGAAGAGCACAACTTTGAATTTTTAGGCAATCTTAAAGAACTTTCAGGCTTACCTGACAAAACTCTGATCATGGTTTATGTTTCTGCAATAAGCTCTTTCAGCTCCCTTGTTTTGAGATCATCCATAGTAACCCATAATAACTTGGCTATTATTTTGGAGTGTCGAAGATGCTCATGTGGAAAGTTTCATCGCCAAACTCCATAGATAGCATACCATTTGCCACATTGAGCTTGGACTTCCATGAATGGAGGTCCAAGGATGATGGGCTGATGTTGCAGAGATATATCTTCCTTTACGTTCAACACGTAGAAATCTGTATAAAAAATTAAGTTCTCCACTTGCACTAAAACATCCTCAATTATGGTAACAGGTGAACATCAAGCCTATCAGCAAGTGAGATAATGATGCTAGTATGCATCAAGGGTCATAGGATGAGAGATTCATGAATGCTACGAGGCATTATATTTATCGGCACCCAAGTCTAGCAAGCATGCATTGAAAGGTGTCATCCCTATAATGCACTGCACAGTAAACATACTTCGATCCTTTAATTGTGGTGTTAGCATATCAGCAAACATGGCTGATACAGTGGCGCTAAAACTTACCTTTTAATCCCTTTTTAGCCTACGCCTTTTAGTGCACAACTTTTTTAAGAACTTAACATACTTAGGTATTTGTTTTAGTAGCTTTTTGAAACAAACCACACATCTCTCTTTCTTAAACTAATTTCTTGAGAATTTTTACGTGAGATGAGAAGGGTAGAACTAGATTACAATTAATACTAGTAAACATTAGATCAGAATAAACCTTCATCCTCTGCCTGAGCTGTCTGGGATAATATGACACGTGCGGGTAGTGCTTTGTATGTGCTTGGTTTAAGTAAATCAAGTGAGCGCTTGGGAAGATTATTCATGCACAGATTATGCTCGGCTTCTGATTGGTTTCAGCAGATTTTGTTTTTTTAGGCTATTTTTCTTCCTTGACCAAGATGTTGAAGATGGTCAGATCGAGTTTCTTGACTCTCTTTTGAATGTAGTCCTCAAGTATGTCCAGTCATGAATGATTCTCCTAAGTGTTTGAAGCTCTCGTTTGGTACTGTGGTTGGAATTTCCTTAGTTTTAGTGGTTGAATAAAGTTGTTGCTCGCATAGGACATGTTGGGGTGGTTTCAAATGCCTGAATGGTAGATGTTGGATAGTTAGTTTCCTTGCAGCACCTGAATATTACCCTCCTATTTCCATTAAGTCTTTTTTCTCACTTACGGGTTCCTTCCATGAAAGACAAGTATCACTAGTGTGCATTATTGACATGCATTCCTCACACTAATGTATTTCAAAAGTCACCAACTTCTTAAGCATTGTATGCACAGCAATTATTAGTTTTGAGAACTCTGAGGACAATTTTGATGCTGCTGGTGGTGGTGATGCTGGATCCGAGGTAGTAACCTTACGAACCAGCAAGTTTGATTGAGACATCCACACCTCACATGGTTACTTTTTCTGAATAACACCACCAACTGATGCGTCTAGCATTCTCCTCTCTTGTGTGGTCACACATTCAATAAAGAACTATATGAGAGTCTGGTCCTAGAAGTAATGGTTCTGGCACTTTGTGATAAACCTTCTAAAACACTCATAGATCCGTCTTACCTGGCTCTTGTTTAATCTCGCAAATCTTCTTGGCTACAGGAAAGTTTTTTACTAGAAATATATTCTTCATCTGGCTCCATACAGTGATTGTACCTGCAGGAATGTGGAGATTCATTATCATAATCCATTAGAGAGAATGAGAATGCCATCAACCTAAAACAATCCAAGTTAGCTCTAATTATTTTCATCATGGTGCAAAACATGTTAAACTCTCAAAGATTCCTTTGAATGTCCTCTCCCGAAATCCCTCAAAACATAGGAGTTGATGTATGACACCTTCCTTTATTTCAGTATCTCCATTGTCTTCGTCCGGCTGAATGAATAGGGGCAGATCATTAAATGTTAGTGAAGTCAGCTCTCGCATCATCTTTCTTCTTTGTTATTAATGTGCTGCCATACTCGTGGCTAGCCTGGCTGCTCTATCCTCCGCTCTCCTTTGATATAGTAATGGCTCTGGGTCCTTGTATAGGAGGAATGTCTCATCCTGAAAATGAGAGTCTATGGACTCAGCAGAAGTTGGTTAGAGAGGTTAATGAACCAAACAGGCAGATCTAGCGACAATGTCGCGCACGCGGTAGACACTTAAAAGATAAACTAAAACTGAGTAGCCATGCGCTCGGATTGTTAAGCCATGCGCGTGGTTGCTCACTAACCCTAAAAATGCAAATTTCAAACTAAACAAAATTGACTTGCTACTAAATTAAATGGTTGCATTGCCCCAGGCAATAATATCAATTCAATAAGACCATCGTTGGGTTGTCTTATGCAAATAAAATTTATTATTTCAACTCACTAGCCAGTAGCAAGTACATGATCCATAGAGACAATAGAATCTAAAACATTAGCAAATAGACAACTGACAATAACATACTCAAGTTTTAGGGGAGGTTTAGATATTAGATTGTGTAGATCAGATCTATACGTTACAAGAGAGAGAACTACCACTGAACAAACATGGAGCTCAGATAGCTAAATTGTGATTTTATTGATCATCGATACTATAGACGAAATTCTTTATTGAACCGAACTTAGCAAAGTATATGTACTCATACACTCGATAAAGGTACAAGTCATACAAACTTCATCTTACTCTACAATCATCGTACCTTTATATCAATGATATGAATCCTATATATTTTATCATGTAATTTAGATTCTCTGCCTAGATGAAAAATATATTTAGTTGAGCTAATGTGGTAGGAAGTTCAATCAAGATATGGGGGTTCTAGTCAATATGGACTATGTTTGTCATATAAGCATGCATGAAAACTTATGTTTAATTTTCACTCAACTAATTGGTATCGGTCCTAGCACTCACAATTGTATTAGTTGTACAATAATTATAAAATAACATAGGTTTTCAGACTATGCTATCAAACAATATTCATGTGAATAAGTGCAGTAAACATGTCATCATAACAAAATTTATTAAACATTATAATCTCATAGCTTACATCACAAATTTCATAACTAAACTACATAAGGAACTTAGCTACTAAAATCCATATGAAAAAACATAATTAAAGATAAAGGTGCAACTCTTACAACATGGCTAATGCTCTTACCAGAACGTTGTCCCTTTCCGTACGTCATTGCTAGCTGAGACTCTCTAATCGCACTAGTGATGTAGCGCTGAGATCCTATGATCACATACAAGACATTAGAAGGTAGAGACCTCCTTATATGGGTGTAAGGTATGCCAAATTTAGCAATGTGTGGCTACATTATACAACGTGCGGTTTTTGTGCTCGGGCAGATGCATTCTTCAGTCCTTCAATCTGACATTCTCTGTTGTTTGCTCTAAAAACTCCTTTTTGGCATTTTTTATACTTAGGCCTGAAATACAAATGATCAATAAAATAATAAAATAATACTCTATAATAGTTAAAAAATTGTGAGTTAAGTACATAACGGATTAAATAATTTGGTCTCATCACGAGGTAATATACATGAGCATCTTTGACACTCCAAAATAGTAGGGGTGCTTTGAGGGATTAAGCTCCAGTTATATGGATGATCGCATAACCAAGGAGCTATTCAGGGAGTTAAAAAAGGGAGAGCTGGAGGAGTTTCCAGTAGAGCCATCAGCTATGGACTTAGTTCCATCAAGTAAGCTTGAGAGTGCAGTACATATGCCTAAAAAATTTAAGTTGTTCTCTTCACATGTCTGGTTAAACAGATTACAAACCCATGGCATCAGAAGGATGTAACCTACTCACAAGACTGTCAGCATGGATTAAATAAAGCTAAACCTAAAGCGCTGCCCAATGACAAGCCACCATCACAAATCATGCGATTTTCCCCTGCGTCATCAGATTTATAGAAGAAGGATCCTCCACTGATGTTTAAGAAACATCTTAGAAGCAATTTCATGTGATGAACAGTGCTTGCAATCCTTACAGAAATTTTTTATTCAAGAAAGAACAAGGACAGCAGCAGGAGAAATAATGCTGAGTTCACACATATTCAATTAGGAAGACCACCATGACTATTATAAACGGTATCGTTAAGCCTAAGACATTAAATAAGAGTGATTTATCAAGAGGCAACTCAATTTTTATTTTTGCAATTATCTTTAAATTTAGATTAGTAAAGCTAGTGTAGTAGCTTTTTGAGATTTCTAAAACAGTCTAACCCAACTAACCGTATCAAATCCAAGTGTGAGGTTTCATAGAAAATTTTATGAAGGTCAAGTACTCAAGGGCGAAATAACCATTGGTCGTGCGCACGACTTTACTAGTCAACGTGCGGTTGTTCATTAAATAACCGAACAAAATACGCATATATAGACCACGGGCACGACCAAGTAAGGTTTTGTAGGAGGTCTCATTTTTAAAGGATAGTTTCTTGATGAGGATTATCCGTGGGGGAGGAGCTGCCTCTGACACTACATATGCACCACCCAAGAACTACGAGATTGCACTTTATTTTCGTCATATTACATGTCTCCTCCATACTCATTATTTGACATGAATGTTCAGACTTTATTATTTTGGATGATTATCATGTTTATCTAGTAACACTTTTTTTATCTGAGTCCTTAACAAATATGACTTACTAAAATAAAGTCGTAGTGTGGGATTTTGTAAAAACGTGCCAAAAAAACTAAACATTCAGGAAACTCGCCGCACATAATTAGAAAGCTGTAGCGCTCGGCCAGTTTGACAGATCAAAGAGACTTACTCAGATATAGTGTGAAAGGAAGACAAGCTGCGTGTGTGACCTTGTCAGTCAACGCGCAGATCTAGAGCTCAGTTTGTCTAGACTATAACCTTTCTAAGTTGTTTCTTTTTCTTTATTTTTTTCCTTACATTATGACTACACTTAGACATAGTTGATTTTTAGTGTGGAATGAGAAGCTAGAACTTCAGTGTTTTATAAAGTCAACTTTATTGTTGATAGAGTCTTTGAGTCTTTTATTAATTTTTTATTTTCTTTTTATTTTAATTAACACAAAAGCATAAATCAATTTTTTTTAAAAAAAAAAAACTGAATCTTGCTAGATGGTTGCTATTTGATTCTAGTGATTTTATTCCATGCAGATTATGATGAATTTATGTGGTTTAGTCAGAAGATTTGATTTTAGATCTTAGAGAGCTTTAAAAAGCCTTACTGGATCTATTAATAGTTCGATTAAGGTAATCTTTAATGATTTTTTTCTTTATATGATTTGGTTTAGTATTTCCTACAAGTTTATTATGTCATTAAAATTAACTTTCAAAATTGTGTGGCATGATTGTCCTATTATCTCTTGATGGCATGGCTTATAAAAAAAATAAAAAAAGTCATGCTTGAGAGAGTCATAGGAAATCTGGTATTCTCGCGTATTATAAGATTTATAACTATCAACCTCCACTGAATATTAACTTGTGTCCAAAGCTCTCGGTTGATATCCCACTTGCATGTAGTAAAATCATGATTTGGGCATCCCAATGCATACCACATAGGTGAAGGATAGACATTGATTTAGCTTGAGTAGTAAGGCATACTTTTCCATATTCATATTACTTTTATTGTTGTTATTGATTATTCTTGTAAATAGATGAAGCATAGGAAGGCAGATGCGTACTGATAAGGTAATTAAGGTTGATGCAGATGAATCTGCCTTTATCATACTTATTTCTTAGATATCTATCATGTGAATTCAGATGCAGGTTTGGATGGTGGATATCTTGTCAAATAACGATACTTAAAACTGAACTATGGGATAATAATTTGCTACTCCTTGAGTTTTATTACTTGCTCGAGGACGATCAAGAGTTAATATGGAATAATTGGTGACACTAATTTATTCGGTCTATTTTATACCTTACTCACCTTATTCTGAGCCACTTAAGAGTAATGGTGTGTCTAGTTTCGAGATTACAGGGCGAATTTAGGGCTTAACGTGAAAACATTTTAAAAAATGAGTCTTTAGAGCAAAAGATGGATAAAGTCTGTTTGACAAGCGTAAGTCATTGGCCGACCGAGCGTACAACCGTACGCTGAGAACTACACTTACGCATGCAATGACGTGGCAAAAGAAAGACATGTGGCGTGACAAAAAAAGGAGCCAAGTACGTCAACTCAACAATAATCATGTGCATGCCCACACGTGCAGTGATAAGTTGAGTTGTGCGCGACCTGCACATGTTTCCTAAAGACGGTATAACGGGACAACACGAATTTTGAGATTGATATGTTTCACATCAGATATCTGATTTGAGTGAATCAAATTGCTATAGAAAGAGGAAATAATTATCTACAATTTTTTAGCAGGAGTCAAAGTCTAATTCTTAGGAGATTTCCACCAGCAAAGCCAACAAAGTCGGTAGACAAAACTTTCCCAATTTGACTCCCCATTTCCAAGTTTCTGATTTCAATAATTATAAAGTCTGAATCAAAAAGTTTTAAATTAAAAAGAGATATTCATAAGATTTGTCCAGATTATCATTGCTTAAGTTTGAGGTCACTCTCGATAATTTGAGGAGGTCTTCACCCCCCCCTTCATTTAAGTGTTTTAGTCAAATACCGCATTGCTTCAAGTGTCTGAGTGCCTACCGGCAACAAGCACAAAATATTTTTAAGGTTTCTAACCTAATACTGCTAGTGGAGTACCATAGAGAAGGAAAAATCTAATAAGGTTTATTAGGGTCATTCATATTATGTTTTTTCTATGGTCATGTCTGGCTATGTTCCTTTGTGTATTTCAGGTGTTATGACTTTTGCATTGTTGTTGTGAAATTATTAATCTTAATAAATTTTGTTTTAATGCTATATTTATTGAGCTTAAACTAAATTATTTAATTATTTCATGACAAACCTAATGAATGAATGCATTGTTACATGATTATTTATCACTGAACTAGTTGTGAGGCTTTTGGCATATATCAACTAGGCAGATAGCAAATAAACATATGTCGTGCATGTTTATAAGTAAACATATTATAGGTATGTCTGGGCCCCAATCATCTCTTGCTAAATCATAAGTCTTTCCTCTACGATTCTATCTCGCATGATTGACATATAGAATTGGTATCATAGGCTAAAGGATATAATGATATTAGGATATGAGGGATTGTTTACGCCATGTCACACTATCATAGTGCATGAGGTTGTAAATTTTGATGATTTTGTTTCATAACATGATTTTCATCTTTAGTATCATTGACCAACACAATCGCAAGTTAGTAACTTGAATTGCACGTCTATTCACTGATTCTTTTCTCCCTCTAACACTTTGCAGGTTAATTGCAACCAATTTAATCACAAACCTCCGCCCCTTATGTCTTTTCTTTTTATTTTGTGTCATCATTAACGTTAAAGGTCTCCGTCCTTATGGGTTCGATCATCTTTTACTGCTCGCTAGTGAGAAGGTATAATTTTATTTGAATAACTATCTCAATGATGATATTATCGGGATGGTCCACAACATGTAAACTAATGCGTCCGGTGCGTGTGCATCAGAATGCTAATGCCTAATTGATGCAACATTTTACTTACAAACCACCCTTATCGATTGAACACTTTTAAAACTCACCAAGGGGAATCGAAGATGGTGCAGCTCAATCATCATTTATCAATCATTCCTCGTATTATGGATGTGCCTAAGATGAAGACAAATCCTCCAAGTTTTTTCATGGAACATTATTTGAAAGACCTTGGGAATCTTTCCAGAGCATGGATTGATCGGTCTACTCTCTCTTCGCAGCTAGGCATGACAAGGATCCTTATGTTCGGAATTGGCATGTGGGATATTTGGAAAATTAGATGCGCAGCTACCTACGGAGAGCCCACATCGCTTCCCCCGGACAGGTTATACAAGGACCAAGGTAAGAGCATCATCAGGAATCGCATGAAGACCTTCAAGCCCAAGTCGGACCCGTCCCCAGCTGCATTAGATATTTTAGGTAATCTCGGCATGGAGATCAGTTACCCGAAGAAAGCAATCAACCTCCCCGTTTGTCGTCCGCAGTCCGTAGTTGGTGCTTCAGCAAACATAGCGCGCGTGGGGGACTGCTCGGCTTTCATCGTGCGCAATTCTCGCGGTCGGCTTATTGCGGCTTATTCAAGTCGCAACAACCACTCATCTCCTCTTCAAGACCTGCCCCGGCTTCTGGCAATGGCCTTGGATGCAGCCTCAGAAGAATCGCTGGTCGAAATTTGCTGGGATCCAGATGTCGCCAGACCACACACTATCAATCGAGCTGTTTCACTGCTGCACTTAACTTCAAGACGTATTCCGCGCTCAGCAAATGGCCCTGCCAGAGCATTAGCTCATCTCCAGACCACCATCATACCCCGCATATTTGGTTTTATGGCTCCTTCGGAAATCCCCACCAACATTCTGTTAATGACTATCGCAGAAGCGTCATCCCTCCCGCTCGAGGACTCGATGGCCTTGGCCATGCCCCATTAGCCCGCTTGTTGCTCGGGTCTGTCTTGCGTTCCTCGCTTTACTCTCTCGTTCTTGTTCGAGTCCTCTGTTTTTCCTCCTTAGCTCGGCCTTAGGGCTGAACCCGCAGTTTGTAGCGCCGCCTTTCAAATAAAAATCAGTTTTCCTTGAAAAAAAAAAAAAGAAGATAATTTGTTGCTTTACAACTTGGACGTGATGCTTGTGTAGAACAATGTATTTAATAACTTGTTTAACACAATCATGAATGTGAAGGGCTTAACTACGTACAACCTCACGACAAGGAAAGATATTTAGCAAGTATTTACTACAAGAAACTTCTAACCAATTTGGAAATGGGAATGGCTTTTACTTGCCAAAGCGTCTTACATTCTTTCAAATTCGGACGCGAGAGAAAGGTTTCCGAATAGCTACATATCAAAAAGTTGCTGGGTTTTTGATCTTAATGGTCATAGATAAAGTCGTGACTACCACATTTTCTTCGTTTGATTGATGTCAATGGCATTCACTATATGCTTTCGGAGTCTGACTAGAAAACAATGTTCAAGCTCAGTGCATATTTTAAAGATGTGTGTGCTTCATCATTACCTAAGGAAAGATTCCAATAGATGAGTGTCACCATAAATCTAACCTTGTACAAATGTAGGTGTCCGACTAGGGTATTCACAATCGGTGGTCGATCGAGATTTCATCCTGGAGCCTCTAACGGAGGATCGGACCCAGGACATCCCTATAGGAGGCATGATTGGGCAAGCGACAGATGCGACGGTAGGTCAACCGTCGCATGCAAGGGGTACAACAAAGACAATCTAACCGTGATTTGAAGACATCCAGCTTCCAAGATGTCAGATAACTTATCGAGAGGGTGTGCCGGTCATATCCTTCTTCATGATTGAACTAAAGCTGGCTTTTCAGTCCATGGAAAAGACTCATCATGAAATTCGAAAATGGTCGACCAACGGAGAAGAAGATACGTAAATAAATCCATGTAAATTGAAATATAAAGACATAGTCAACTGTTGGTGCGTTGGACACTAGGCATGTTCTGATCATGTGCCATACACCTGAAGAAGTCGCCGAAGCCTTGGCATGCGACAACCATCAAACTGGAACTTCTCTTTTTCGGCTCTTCCGTTAGTCTCTAAAGTTCTTAGTAAAGGAGTCCACGATGACAGTAGCTATTTGAAGGAGATATATAGAAGATTAGAGAATTTTTTAAACCAATGATCGGACGCTCGTGCTGCTAACCCCTCCCCAAAGAAACTTCCGGCAAAGAGCATCAATAGATTGAATAACAGATTTGGGAAGCCCAAAACTTCCAGCATTGAATTCTGAATTCTCTTCTTTATTACAAGAGAAATGGCTTAATCAAATGTCAATTTAACAATTGACCAAACTACAAGTCTGAAACCATCATCCATTTAAAAGTTCGAACAATATTTTTTATCAAAAAAAAAGTAAAAAACGATACAACCACTACTCAAAGAGGAAGTATCCAACAACATTTAGAATGCTCGTCTCACCTATGAGTGAGTTCTTTAGAACCTATCCAAAACCCCTCTTCTTATCATTCAAACAAATCCCTTACAACTCGTCGTGATCATCATCTGAGCTTCCTGCACCGCCACCAGGAGCTCCACCAGCTCTCTGATAAACAGCTGTAATTATTGGGTTGCACACTGCCTCAACTTCCTTCAGCTTCTCATCATAGTCTTCCTTTTCCGCGCTTTGGTTGTCATCGAGCCACTCCAATGCCTCCTTCACAGCTGTCTCTATTTTCTCCTTCTCATCTGATTCCAGTTTGTCTGCCAGTTTATCCTTGTCGTTGATCTGGTTCTTCATGTTGTAGACGTACGTCTCCAAGCCGTTTCTTGCATCTATCCTTTCCTTCACCTTCTTGTCTTCCTCAGCAAAATCCTCAGCCTCTTTCACCATCCTATCAATCTCTTCCTGGCTCAGTCTTCCTCTCTCATTTGTTATGGTAATTTTCTCAGCTTTACCAGTTCCTTTGTCCTGAGCTTGCACGTTCAAAATGCCATTGGCATCAACCTCAAATGTCACTTCAATTTGTGGTGTGCCCCTGCACAACAATTTGACGCAATCATTTACTAAAAAAGTTCTCTTTGCAAGCAATGAATGTAGAGAATTGTTAAAAATATAGATTCTGTACCTTGGCGCAGGTGGGATTCCAGTTAAATCAAATCTCCCTAACTCCCTGTTGTCCTTTGTGAGGCTTCGCTCACCTTCAAATACCTGAATCCAAAGCATTTCAAACATAGAACAGAGATATAGAACGGACTATAAATATAATTATTTAACTGTGCAGGCTGCTCAAGTTTCAAATTTAAATCTTGTTTATACATACCCGAATGGTGACAGTAGTTTGCTGGTCCTGGTATGTGCTGAACACTTGAGACTTCTTGGTTGGGATCACAGTGTTCCTGGGAATGAGTTTGGTCATCACACCTCCCACAGTTTCAATACCAAGGGTAAGGGGAGCAACGTCCAGTAGCAGAAGATCTGCATCCATTAAAGCATCAGTTATAAAACTTACCAGCATCTTGATGGAACATTATCATCACGTAATACCTAATAATGCACCTGACGCTACACTCATTTTTTTATTGCACATATACAATGGGACAAGAGATGGTTAATCAAGGAAGAGATTGTTATTTGTTAGTGACTGATATTTCTTGCACCAGAAATTAGAGGACATACCTTTAGTTTCTTCACCGCCCTCACCACTCAGAATGCTACCTTGTACAGCCGCACCATAGGCAACGGCCTCATCTGGGTTAACACCCTTGCTAGGTTCCTTTCCATTAAAATAATCTTTCAGAAGCTGTTGCACCTTCGGAATCCTTGTGCTTCCACCAACAAGAACAATTTCATGAATCTGGTTCTTTTCCAAATTGGCATCTTCCATAGCCTTCTTTACAGGTCCCATAGTTTTTCTGAAAAGATCATTGTTCAACTCCTCAAATCTAGCCCTGGTCAGTGGCTCCGAAAAGTCAATGCCGTCAAATAGGGATTCAATCTCAACACGAACTTGATGCTGGCTACTCAAGGCTCTCTTGGCACGTTCACATTCTCTCCTCAACTTCCCAAGAGCTCTGTTGTCTTTACTAATGTCCTTATTATATTTCTTCTTGATCAACTTGATGAAGTACTCCATCACTCTATGGTCAAAGTCCTCCCCTGTACAAAATAAAACACCATCCATGACCCAAACACTTTAGCAAGTAGCTGGAGAGGTAATATTAACTATTAAGTAGGTTTTTGCTATAAATTCAATGTCAAAACCAGTAAAGTGACACAAGAATGTGTGGCTGCTCATATGGTCTTACCTCCCAGGTGAGTATCTCCATTAGTGGATAGAACTTCGAAAACACCATTATCAATGGTCAAGATACTGACATCAAAGGTTCCACCGCCGAGGTCAAAGACAAGGATGTTCTTTTCACCTTCCCTTTTATCCAGGCCATAAGCTATGGCAGCTGCTGTTGGTTCATTGATTATTCTAGCAACATTAAGTCCAGCTATGACACCTGCGTCCTTTGTGGCTTGTCTCTGCGCATCATTGAAGTATGCTGCGGAAATAACAACAGAGAAGTATTAATTAACACACCAGCTAATGGTAAAACAAGCTGCTCTTAAAAATGACATAATGATGGTAGAAACAAACTTACCAGGCACGGTGATGACAGCGTCCTTGATCTTTTTTCCTAAGAATGCTTCAGCTGTGTCTTTCATTTTGGTTAGAATCATGGCACTGATCTCCTCAGGACTGAAAACCTTAGTCTCACCATCCTTAATCTTTACTTGAATGTACGGTTTCCCATCCTTATTTACAATCTTATAAGGTACCAGCTTCATGTCTCTTTGGACCTCTTTGTCATCAAACCTGCATCTGCAAATGTTAGATCCCCAAAAGAGCGCCAGTAAGAGGCATGAACAATTTAAGTGAAAGAAAATGTAATTACTTTCGGCCTATAAGTCTCTTGACATCAAAAATGGTCCTTTCGGGGTTAACAGCCGCCTGATTCTTAGCAGCTTCACCGATCAGTCTCTCAGTGTCAGTGAAGGCCACCCAGGATGGAGTGATCCTGTTCCCCTGGTCATTGGCTATGATTTCCACATGACCGTTCTTGTACACACCAACACATGAATACGTAGTTCCCAAGTCTATCCCGATAACCGTTCCCAGTTTCGGAGCTTCATCCTTCGCTATCACAAATGCCGATAAGACTCCTGCATTCCCACAAACCGCAGCAATTCATATTTGTGATCATTCGATATATAACACAAATCCACAGTCCCGAACTATCAATCCACAATAATCGACGAAATTCTAACCAGAACGGATAAAATAGGGTGGGCAAAGAGAGTTAACATCCGATTCGGATCATACAAATCGGAAAATGAGTCGTGAACTCACCGAGTAAAGTGATTCCGAGGACGATCGAGGGCTTGCGATTGCCTTTCATGGCCACCTGATGATCACACAGAGCGAAGACGTTCTCTTCCTGTTAAATC
Organism: Kalanchoe fedtschenkoi; assembly: GCA_002312845.1. Lineage (NCBI taxonomy): Eukaryota > Viridiplantae > Streptophyta > Magnoliopsida > Saxifragales > Crassulaceae > Kalanchoe > Kalanchoe fedtschenkoi. Next base: position 216,188 of record NQLW01000022.1, read on the forward strand.
GAATCGAAAATATGAAATGGAGACGGCGAGCGATTCAGGTAATATAAAAGGGGGACTGCCGCGCATTCGAGAAACTTCTCAAATATTTCTCTGTTGTCTTCGACAAAATCCACGTTGCATTTCTTTTTCCCGAAAAAGGAGAAGGGTCGAATTAATTGCGTCATCATCAGTGACGTGGACGAATAGGTATTAAGGAGGTGTTGTCCCAGCCAATGAGCGTCGGGATCTCATGCTGGGATCATCGCCGCCGTTCACTCGATCCGCTGACAGTTCTATGGGCTACGGCCCAGATTTACTGGACATGTTAAGCTGAAGCCCAGCAAACATAGAATTCGGAGCCCACGTGATCGACTCGATTAGGATGATGAGATGACGTTGCAGTGACTCGTTCGGGAGAGTGTAAATTTGTTTGCGATTGTATGAAATGAGAGAATTGAATAGTCGTTCGCGCTGAATTTGTCTGCCGGAGACGAGGACGAATCGGCAGATCCGGCGAGTGTGGAAGCCGATCAGAGGTTTGGATTGTGATGCGTTGGCTAGAAGAGAGACGAGGAAGAAAGTGATACACGAGGATGAGATAAGGACGAATTATTTGAGGATGCAGAAGAAGAGGGAATCTGCGGACGGAGTAATTGATGGTGTGCAGAGGGAGCGGCCTGCAGGAATTGATCACAAGGCCGGGAAGGAAATCAGAGGCTAGAAATGGGAACGGGTGATGCCTTTAAGCAAGCCCGGGAAGGATTTTAGCGAAGGAATGAGAGTCGATCCGACGGACTTCAACAGTCAAAGCGGTATATTCTAAGGCTGTGTTTGGTTTAGGGAAAATTTAGTGGAACGGAAAATGTGGAGAAAAATTGGTAGAATCCAATATTTGGTTTAGATGGAAAATATGAGAGAAAGAAAATTATGTGGAAAGTTAAAAGGAAAGTTAATGTAAATTAAAAGGAATTTAGAAACTTTCCTTCAAATTTTCCACTCTAAACCAAACAAAGAAAAATAGGATTGAATCCATAATGGAATTCACTTTCCATCAAATTTTCTTTTCCCTACAATTTTCCCTAAACCAAACACAGCCTTATAGTATGATTGAAGTTGGTTACAGTTGAATTAGTTCATGTTTGTTTTTCATTTACAGATATCTGGTCTGATGGCCAGGTGAAAGTTGTTTCAGAGAAGCTGAAGAGCAATGCTGGTTCCGGGAAAGGAGGTTTTAGCTATGGATCTACAATTTGTGTTCACTGAAGGAAGAAAAACACCTGGTAGAGAATTGGTAGGTTGATGACATAATCAAGTCAAGGACTGTATAAGCAATCTCTTAGGCTGTGTTTGGTTTAAATAAAATTTGGTGAAAAGGAAAGTTTGAGGGAAAATTGAAAGGAAATGGAATTCTTGGAGGATTCCATCTAATTTTTCTTTGTTTGATTTCATAAGTAAATATCAAGGAAATATTTTAGGAATCCATTTCATTTTCCGATCATAGAAAATTTTATGAAAAATATGTAGAAAAATATTAATCTTTCATCAATTCATACATTGAATTTGATGAAATACATTAAATTTGTTTATAAAGTGAAATTTTTTTGAAATACATTAAATTTGATTGGATTAATTTGTTAGAGATAAAAATCACATTTTCCGTCCAATTTTTCACCTATTTTTTTTTCATATTTTCCATCTAAACCAAACAAAGAATTTTACCAATTTTTCATCAAATTTTCCTTTCCGCCAAATTTCCTTAAACCAAACACAGTCTTACTGTTTCCAATAACACTTCTTATGCTTGGCATGTGATGTGTTGGACTTTGAGACTCCAATCAATGTGTTCCAGGTTAACTTAGTGGTAGTGATCTAATTGATCAGGACTGTAAAGTTACTTGTAGTGAGGCTATGTTTGGTTTAGGGAAAATTTGAGGGAACATGGGAAGGAATCTCTTGTTTGGTTTAGGAAAAGTTCATAGAGGGAAAATGAGATGGAAAATTTTAACAAAACAAAGAGTGTTTGAGCTTTTTTCCGTAGTTTTTTCACCCCTAACCCAACAAAGGAAAATGGAATTAATTTCATTGGGGAATTCACTTTTCCTCTCATTTTCCTTTCCTCGTTATTTTCCCTAAACCAAACACACTATAAATGTATTGGGTCAATTGTGTCAAGAACACATTAGGTATTTTATGGTCATAGTAAGAGAGATTCTGGCCCTGGGAGTAAGAGTTATGTGAGTGAAGGAAGAAAAACACCTGCTGTGAATATTGTACCCAAATATTGTAAACATGATCCAACAACTCATTTTTATGTAGTTCATTGATATGACATTGTACCATTGAGGTGACTTGTTCTCAATGCGTTCCAGGGAAATATTATTGCTAGCGATACTGGTAAGGACAAGTGCAGCTGCAGCAAAGATTCAAAATTAACATTATCTGAGAATTTTCACTCATGGTCTTGGCTGATTGTGAAGTCTCTGAGGTACCTGAGATCATTACTGGAAATATTGGAAGTACTGTGATTTAAATGTTCTATAAGTACTGATGCATATAATTAAATTATCATTTATAGAATATGACCGAACTTCTAAATCCAAGATTCAATATCTACGAGGAATCCCAGAAGGTTGCCAGTTCCAGTACAAGTTGCCATCAATGTCAAAAATAATAAGAGCAGCATCAGTAACTGCTCCAGGTGTGAATAAAAACTATCGCTTAGTGTTTATTAATATGGTAAGTGAAATCCTATTCTTTCAGCTAGGTTTATGGTATAAATGCAATAACCGATATGGGCTACAAAGGGTTCTCGGTGCTGATTGGCCTCTTTCCAGGTTCTTGCTAATATAAAACTGAGATCATTGATGCATTTCAAGCTTACACTAGCGCAATGTCAGTCTGTGAGGCAGCCTCTAGTTAATATAAGGCAACATCAATCCTAGTTTTGATTCGTTCTTGGAAATTCAAGTCTTCTGAGTGAGGAATAAGCAACACTGGACTGAGTATCTTTCTAACTTGGTATAAATTATATATAAAAAAAAAGTGTAATGTTGGAAATTCGAATTTAGTAGTGATTTGAATGAAACATGGTGTAGGTCAATATTGCTTGTAATCTTCGTCAAGGAGAAGGCCATTTAGTTCCTGTAAGCAACGTTTACTGCTGGGAGCCATGATTAACAATGTATGACTTATTGTGTATGATTGTTTCCAAAACAGATAGTGGTCTTTGTTTAGTTACTGGTTTTTGTTGCATGATTTATTTCTTGCAACTTCTGATTAGGTAGCCTGACAAGGAAATGGAGGTGGTAAAAAATTTGTGCCCATTTTGTTGTGGAAACTTCAACTGCAACTACAAAGCATGCCTCTGTGGAGTCACACCACCAGCGGTGAATAATCTTATCTCCTCTGGCTATACACAGTATTGTTTTTCTGGATTCAGTAATTAGATCTTCTTATCTTCTTATAGATGATTCACAAAGAAGTCAGTGAAAATATCAGGCTAGAGAGGCTACAGTATTTATTGAGCAAAACTCTCCCTATTCTTTAAGGCTATGTTTGGTTTAGGAAAAATTTGAGGGAAAAAAAATTTTGAAGGAAAATGAAATTCATTATGGATTCCATTTGATTTTCCTTTGTTTGGTTTGGAATAGAAAAATTGAAGTAAAGTTTCAAAACTCCGTTAAATTTAACTTTTACTTTCCTTCTAATTTTCCATCCAATGTTCTTTCCCACAAGTTTCCCTAAACCAAACATGAAATTCTACTAACTTTTCTTTAACTTCTCCTTTCCGTCTGATTTTCCCTAAACCAACCAAACACAACCTAAACAAATTTACAGAGCAATGTAATGAGCTTCCTGCTGAAGTTATCATACGAGGTATGCCTGCTTGTTTAACTTTGTCCATTACTTATTTTAACTTCGGATTAGGATACTTCAGATGGGCTTGTTTCCTCTCCTGCCTTTTAGGAGTGCAAATGGTGAAATAGGGGAAAAGGACATGCCAAGGTTTACTCTCGACACAAATGAATACTGGTAGCTTTTTTACCATTACCAAAAATTTGAATTAGCGTTTACGTGGAATCGTATGGCACTACATACTTTTTTTTTTCTGACAGCGGCAAGTCCCCACTGTGCACTTTCACAGAAGCTGCATAAATCCGGATAGTTCTTATGACCAGCGTCTTACCTGTTTTAATGAGTTGAGAAAGACATTTTCAACCTGGTGGCAGTGAAGATGAAACATAACAGCACCAGTTTCAGAGAAGGTACCTACTATATATATTGATCCTTGTGGCTTCACAATTACTTCCAACTAACTGCAAGTAAATGTAGAAGCAGCCACAGTACAAATGATACTTATCAAAACTGGATCGGACTGGCTAGTTTAATCAGTTGAATCATGAATTGGTATTTGACCGATCCAATTTCGTATATTACACTGGACTGCATTACAATTCAAGTATAATATTTATTAACGTATATTTATTGAGAAAGAAAAACCATATTGAAAATACAATTTGTATTCTACTATGTTTCTTATTAATATTATTTGTTGAATCTTTATCTCAAACAGTAAAATCAACTTACAACCACTAAATATGAGATGGCATTTATTCAAAACAGCCGTTATTTTTTTTAAATCAGATCGTTTTGAATTTTGATAGATGTCAAATGATGAATAAATATTAAAAACAAAAGCCGCATCGTCTTGTCACTTTGAAAAATTAGTTGACCAATGCGTGTGTCAGGGACGCTGACTGCACAAAATATTTATGGTACGTTTGATGGGCCTCGTAATTCATTGGATGTTTGAATTGTTGTCGTTCTTTGTCTTACTATATGCGCAGCAAAGCATTAAATAGATGCACGGGAGTTGACTGAGGTATAGCGAGGGCTGTTAAATGGGCCAGTTTGTGTTTGTATAAGATTTATTCACGGCGAAAATGTTTTAATATTAATTTTATTTTGTATTAAATGTATAGTTATATATTTTATTTATCATATACTCCCTCTGTCCTTTATTACATGTCGTTTAAGATTAATTTGAGTAGATTAAGATGAAGTTAATGCTAGAGGTTGAACAAATTTAATTAATGGATGATTTAAGTTTTTATAAAAAAATTCGTGCAAAAAGTAAAATTGGTAGATGATTACTGGTGGGGAATGTATTTGTTATTGAATATGATAATGAAGTAATTAATGTATGACATTTTAAGATAGTTGTTGACATTAAATACGCATTGAAAATTGTTAAGTGACATATAAAAGTGGACAAAAAAATTCGGTTAAGTGACAAATAAAAGAGGATAGAGGAAGTAAATACTTAAAATTTTCAATATGTATTTAATGTTTACAACTAACTTAAAATTCAAACATTAATTAATATCATAACCAATAAAAAATTATTCTACACTATGAGTTATAATCTATCTAATTTTACATTTTACACAATTTTTTAAATATATTAAATGCTTATTAATTTGATCAACAATCAGTATTAACAGGCGGTGTAAATTTGGATTACGAATTGAATTTGGATTGGGAAGTGGCCAACCCATACTCATTTATAATAAGAAAAAAATCCTAGAAGGGGTTTCGAACTATCATTACTACCCCACTTACGGTCCAAACTATTGAAATTGACAAATAAGATGCAAAAATACAAATTTTCGTTATACATATTAACCCCGTTAATTCTCATCCACTATCGTTAACATCCATTAACCCTCAGCTTCTCTCCACTGAGCCATCAAAATCTCCCATAGGCACCAACCACACCCTGTAACTCATCATCAGAACAATTTCCGGCGAGCCAGCCCAATCCCATTCCTAGTTCATGGCGAGTTGATGACCATCCCACAGACACCACTACAAACTTTGTTCAATTGTGGGTGTCTCGTGTCTTCTTTTCCCTCGTCTTATAGTAACTTTTTTACTCCCTCAACCTTCCCCTTCTGTAACTACTCCACATGAAATTATAAACATGGAGATTCAAATTTTCATCAATGGTGAAACCTCTCTGAAATTCGAATACCCAATTTATCAAATATTACTAAAGTAGTCCCCTGTTCAGTGAGGAAGATACCGTTTTAAACCTACAACTGGCTTGACTTGCTCGGTTGAGAAACTGGTTGTAGTTTGATTTGGATTCTGAAACACCTAAATTCTAGACGTTGTTGGTATTTTGGTTATCTCTTATGATTCGTGGTTTCAAGAATTGAGAAGTTGTTGCCTCTCCGTTTTCAGCCCATCGAGTTGGCTCGATGTATTAGGATGACCATTTTGTTGATTGAGGATTCGAATGCTCTAGATAGATTGATGAAAGTTAGAATGTCGTGGAAGGATAGAGGACTCGAGCTTATAGGATCGACGGCGAGTCAATACTATGATCTCGCCTTAGTACGTCCATGGCGATTAACCCTCCCACAGGCACCAACCACACCCTGTCGCTCACCCTTCACTTCCTACCACTACGCATCAAAATCTCTCACCTGCACCTGACATTCACCCCAAGTCCTTGCCCCTATCTCTGTACAGTCTGAGCAATAGCCGACGTGATCCTCACCTTTCAGTCAAGTTTATGGTCTCTTTTTTTCTTGTTCAAGTTTTTCTACTCGCCCTTGTCGTTGATTTTCTATCCGACCACGCCACCATTTCACTTTGATTCGACTAGCCGACGGTGACGCACGGCCTGGAGGCTCAGGCTTTGGTGAGAAAGGATGTTCGGACGAATGAGGTGGGTGTTAACGGTCTTGGATGGGAGTTAACGGGGTTAGAGTGCATAATGGAGATTTGTATTTTAGAATCCTATTTGTTAAATGTAGTTGTTTGGACCGCAAGTGGGAAGTGAAGATAGTTCGGAGCCACTTTTAGAGTTTTTTTCTTTTATAATAAAGTGACCCAATTAAAATTCAACTCAACCCAACTCGACCCAACCCATATTTAAGTTGGATTTGAGTTAACCTAATTACTTTCATTAATAAACAAAATAAAAAATATACAAATTAATAAAAACATTGGGTTAGGCTTTTGGATTGTATTTTGTAATTTGAGTTGTGGTTTGCAATTTGGGTTTCAATTTTTATTTTTCCAACTCAAACACCAGCACAACCCAAGTAAGTTAGTTCAACCCAAAAACCTTCATACCCCTAAGTATTAATTAATATCATATTAATGCACTTAATTTAACTTTAAACAATTTTTATATCTAAACGAATGATATATATAGGAGGCAGATCCAGTGAAAATAAATATGACTATGTAAATTATGAACCATCATTAATCGTTAATTATTTTTGAATCCATGCACCAAATTATTTAATTTTTATTAACAAAAATAGTTAATACAGCTATATTAATAATACTAACCGAAAAATATGCTCATTAAAGCACAAATATATTCTCTTCCTATAATTTAGGCGTGTGGTAACCACCAAAAAACTGCTAAATCTCACTCATTCATGGAGAAAGCCTCTTACACTCCACCACTCACGTGTAAAATCGCGTTTTTTTTTCAAAAAATGGACATGCGCCGTCTGGAGAGAGAAGCACCGCCTAGCAACTATCATCTTTGTTTTTTAAAAAACACAATATTTTATTAACTAATTAAAAAAACTCTGGTCTTTGATGAGTATATACTGATAAGCAACACATAGGGAGATGGCACCCATCCTTCCCGCCGCTTTAAACAACACAGCCCAAACACAGACCTACAAGAAAAACGTCATACAATGAATGTATAAACATTCAACATCGAAATTTTAGATCCCAGCTTTATCGATCTTCGGAGCCCTTTGAATTTCTTCCCATAACCCTTCCTCTTTATCCGCCAGAGCCCCAAACTTATTCTTAACCAAGTCACGAGCTACCTTGTTCTACCTTCCTCACATATATAATTGTTGCATTACCAATCATCTGCAAATAGGCTTTAATTTATACATAATCAATCATGGAAACTTCATTTGTTTGCTGGGATAGTTAACTATCAATCCATCATCACTTAAATTTTAACAACTTTTCAAATTATTTTCCCAATTCCACCCCCGCTTTATAGTTTGCAATTCTGCACTGAAGCTATCTGCTCCCTCCAATTTTCTACAAAAACAAATATAAATACCCTTTCTCATTTCTGCATATACGTGCAAATCTTCCTTCAACACCTCCTTTAAAATTTAAACTACAATTCACCTTTGAGTTCCATTTTACCATACAACATCGTCAAATACATGACAACCATTACTTTTTTTTTCAATTCAATGACATCGTATGCAAACTGAGTTTTGGACTGAAAACAAGGAAAGATATAATTAGCTTATCCATGTTTCATATTTAACATTTGTTTCTCCAACACCACATTTTTCATAAAACATACCGAACCAATAAAGCTTTTGCCCAAATTCTTCTCTATTATTCTGGCCTGTCACCCTAATTTTGAGCACTCATTTTACTTGAATTGCCCTCCTAACAACTACAATTTGCTGCCAAATTTTTCTAACTATTAGATTTTAAACAAATAAATGTTCTATGTCCTTACAAAACGGTTATTCACAACAAACATACATAGAAGCAATTTACACCCCACTTCTCATAATACAACAATTCACATGCAATATATTATGGTACAACATCCATAAAAATGACAAGTTTTAAAGAAAACTTTTTTTCAAGAATTGGACAATTCATTTAACAGTCCCTCCAGCCAAAAAAAAAATTCTTTACAATACTGGAAGATGTAAGTCTTCCCTTTTCTCCTTCATCCGACAAATTATCTTCACCATCCCAAAAGATAATTTGTTCAAATGACTTTATAATGTTTTCAGGCAAACTAATAGACATGTTAATGATTTCAGCATCCGTAACTTGTTTAATAGTTAAACTCAAATCAGCTCAAGTAGGTATTTCAAAGTTCACATTGAATCAATTACCTTTCCAAAATGAGCAAGAACCATCATTTACAATCAAAATACTTTTGCATTTTAATTCAGGAACCATTTTCCTAATAGAATTCCAAACAAACTCCCTGTAGTATCATATTTATCCTTGTGTTTCAGTCAGATGAATTTTGCCCTTAGACCATCACCAACAACATACTTTCAGACCAATTTTGCTTTTGGAGCCTCAATCATATGACTAATATGTCTAATTCCCAATCTACCATGAATGATAGATTTACAAATTTTCTCCCAATTTTTTAAATGATACCTACCTTCCCCTCCTGAGTCACATAAAACAATTGACATTAACTTTTTAGTCCTCTTAATTACAACAATAGGCACAGTTACAGAAAGATTATGGATAAGTAGGGACCCCAAGATAGATTTAATTAAATCCACTTTACCACCAAATGATAAAAACTAGTTTTTCAGTTAAGTACTTTCTTTATAATTTTATCCTCATGTAAGAAAAGTGCTTAATTCTTATTATACCAGCAAAACTGGGCACATCAAGTTAAAATGATGGCAAAATTCCCTGTGAAAAATCAATGCTACCCAATACTCTCCTCCTCTGTAATTCTTGATATGCTCAAAAAAATAAATTATTATTTTGTCCAATAAGGATGTTAATTTCTTCATAGACTTCAAATTAATATTTCTGAACAATATCATGTCATTGATAAATAACATGTGGCTTAAACCCACAGTTTTATGAGAGCACATAAAACGGTCAACTAGGTTCTTTTGTATATAGTTTTCAAATTTCTTAAAAACACGTCAATCACCAATACAAAATAAACTAGGACACAAAAGATATGTTTGCCTTAATCCTCTCCAATATTTAAAGAAACCATAACTATCACCCATCAAACCAATTGAGTAATAATAGTTATTAATGTTTCTAATTTATAAATTTATGAGAAAAGTGAAAAGCCAGCATGCTTTTAATTAAAAACGACTAGCTCACCCTATCTAAGCTTTAGAGAGATCCATTTTAAGGCTATGTCATCTCCTCTCACATTTTTATTCAAATCTAAAATCATTTCATGTGTCAAAAAATGTTTACATGAATACTTCTTTGGGCAACAAAATCAACTTGTTCTGAAGAGATCAATAAAGGAAGAAGAATTGCAATCCTATTATTCAAAAATTTTAAAAGAATCTTATGGTATAAATTGAATAACTTACATGCCTCAAATCAGCCAGATGCCAAGGATTAATCACTTTAGGCAATAAAATAATCTAAGTACTAGATATAATTCTTGGAACATGTGTACCTTGAAAAAGTACAGTGACAACACTAATCAGATCTCCCTTAATAATAGGCTAAATTTTTTGATAGAATAAACATGTAAATCCACCGAGACCAGGAGAACTTGTACCTATTAAATCAAATATAACTATCTTTATCTCATTCTCTTTATGGATTTGACGGAAATGATTATTTTAATGAGCATTAATAATTGTTGAAATATTTTTTAGAGTTTGGCTACTGCCCTCAGCTACTTTACCAATAACATTAGGCTCTTCTGCCTCTCCATCAGGTAGTTGAATTTTAAATTGCCCCATCTTCCTCTTCTCCTTCAACACTGCATGAAAATAGACAGTATTTCTATTTTCCTCTTTCAACCATATGCTTTATATCTATGATTTTTCCATTTGAAGACCTCTTTCTTGGTAGCCAACAACTCTTCAAATTTGCTTTGAGACCAATTATTATACAAACTCTCTTTCAATACTCTTACCAAGTTTTTATGTTCCTCAAATTTCTTATAAATATTGTCAAAACTCTCTTTGTTCCATTTTATTGAAACTTTTTTGAATTTTTTTCAGTTTTGAGCTAAAGTTCATCATCCTGTCTTTACTCAGCAAGCCTTCCCAAGCTTATGTAACAACATCAGAGCATTGTTCATGATCTAACCACACCCTTTAATCTTTCATAGTATTAAAGGGCACCTCTTCATATAAAGACAATGAGTAAAAGCTCTAAAGTGATCTCAGTAATGAGTTGCACAAAATTTCGGATGTTTGCTATGAATTCTAGAGTACTCATAAACTTGTCTAATATTTTCTATAAATATTTTCACTTCTTGATTATTACACAATGTATAAATGTCTACACTAAAACCCAATTCACATAATCTTTCACTATAAATAAAGGTTGCAAAATCTACAATGCTCCTATCATCATCTAATTTGCCTATCTTCTTCTCACTTCAATCACATATGACATGAAAATCATCACCCACTATCCATGGATCTTAAATCTTTAATCCAATATCAGTAACAAAATCCCACAAATTTTTCTATCATGTCTAAAATAAGGAGTATATATTACATTATAATAATACTTCAAGTCATTCCCTCCTTCCACCCATACTGTAATGGAAGTTTCATTTATGTAGTGAACATCCACCTTTTCTGTTCTCTAAAAGATTGCAATATAATGATTTTTCTTTTGATCATAAAATATATCAACACATTTGAGTCTATCTTTAATCCTTATAAGCTTCTCCAAATTTGCTTCAGGCTTTAAAATAGTAATAATTGAAGGTTTAACCTTCATACTAATCAATATTTGAAGATAACACATTGTGTCTTCATTACAGACTCCACAAGCATTCCATGATAAAATCACATCCATCATTAATTATCTGTGGGTTTGTTTCTAATTAATTTTTACTGTGTCACTAGTCCATCCTGTTGTTTAGGAGCTGCAACTATTTGCCCAGTATCTACAGTTTCTTCTATTGGCATTCGTCCCCTCAATATCTTCTCCCCTCATTTACTAGGTATCTTTTCTAGAAATCTTCAAAAACTTTATATAATGCTTTACCTTTCCTTGTTCTTAAGAGTCCAGCAAACTTTGTTCCTGTCTTAGATCATCAATAATTTTATCAATATCATTACTTGATCAATAGAGATCAAATCACCTAAGGAGTTTGTTATATCTATTGCCACTTCACTTTTATTTGCTTATATATCATTTTCCTCTCCATATGCCTGTTTAAGAATCTCATAAATCATTTTCATCTCCTTATATATATCTTATTTTTTTCTCAATAGTCACCTCAGCTTGTTCATCCTCCTCCATTATATTTTGTAGAATAACAAAAGAATTACCATCCACCTCTTGAACTGCAGGTTTAGTAAGTGTGTTTTCTATTTTGTGCTACATGTACTCATTGAGATTTGTCATGCTTAACCTCTTACTTTATAGTTAATCTTTCTATCCCAGCCTTTTTTACCTTTCTGTATTTAGATACGTCATACCCTTCGATTTTGTATATCACACAAAAGGCCAATTTACCTTCCTAAACCAATTCCTACCAAAATGACATTCCATCATTACAATCGATCCATATTTCATTTGGCAAATATTGTATCAAATTAATTTCCACACAAATTCTGAAAAATGTTGCATTATTCTTTCCTTCTTCAATCTATCCGCATCAAGGAAATGACCATTTTGATTACCAGTGCATTCTATAATGTCAATATCAAAGAGATCAACCCTTAAAAAAAGGCATGTGATCCAATCTCCAGCTGGAGATGTTCTAATGTGACTTACATATTAAAGTTTCAACTCCATTCTTAGCCGAATTCTAATATATAAATACATGTCATGCATCTATATTGATGACCGTGAAACAGTTATCCAATCTTCAATTGAGCTTAATGTGATTTTCAATCTTCGTGCACAATTCATATATCCTTTGTCGTCTTTATAAATTAAAGTTGAGATTAAATTAAATTTTATTAATTTTCATAAATGAGATCATAATTAAAATAAAAGAGATATTTTATAATCATAAAAATATATGATATATTTGAATCCATTTTTAGCAGTTGACTTTTTATTCTAAAATCAGGATTTTCTGTTTGTTTATCGATTTAATTACTTCATTATAATTTTTTTTGTCATATTCAAGAAAAAATGCACACAACCCACATTATGTCATTTGATGCTCAACTCAAGTTTTGTGCATTGTCTGATCTTCGGTGGACAACTCAATCTCTATGTGTTGTCTGATCTTTGGTGTAAAATTTAGTCTTGGTGCATGGTTTGATCTTTGGTGCATAATTCAAATCTTGGTGCATAATTTATTTATTTTATCGTTATTTTGATGAATGCGCATTTATGATTTCATAGTGAATTGTTTCTTAATTTGAGATAGTGCACTAATTTAAAGTTTGAAGTCTCTAACTGGTGAACAAACCCATTGAGCGGGGAGCATACTCATTCGGTGTAAAAAATGTGCACCAAATTTAATAATGAATTGTACAGTGCGCTAATGGTGAACACAGGTAATCCATTCATATAAAAATGTGCACTACAATATTAAAAAGGTCCACCGAAAATTCATAAGTGCACCATTAAAAAATTCAACAGATCTAGACGTGCACCATTAGATCCAGAAAATTGTACACTATTACGGATCATCTCACTTACAGTTAAAGGCGATATGGCTGCTGGAGAAACATCCAGGCGCGACAGTTGTTATGAATTGAGGAGGATTTGAATAGTCATCCATTTCGTGAGACACTCTCGGTCTAGATTCACAGAAACACAAAACTCAGAAACCTAAAAAGAAACAAAAATATACACCCGTATATACAAAGAACATAATTTAGAACTTAACAAAAATTGAGCGAAAAAGGCAGACGCACTAGTAACAAAAAACAGAAAAAAAATAGAATACACAAAAAAGTTTGTCCTTCGACGCAAAACACAACATAAAAAAATAGAGACAAAACTAACCCCAAATGTAAACCAGACAAATGGGTGACTCAAATAAGGTCTCTATATCACCATTCAAGTGTGTCAAGAGAACCGAACGCAATAGTATTGTGCGATACTTCAACGTAGACAACAAGCTTCACAAGAGCAGTGAGGGAGCACGTCCTATAGGATTCCAGAGTTAGCAAAAATTGAGGGACATCAGGAGAGAATGTCCAATGACATCTGTGAGACTTTAATGTGGTCTGAACCACAGTGAAATCAGCAACAGCCGAATTGGACAAATATAGGTTAATGACATTCCTGATCTCCTTAATGGATTACGCTAAAGAATGACTTTTGTACTTATCTACAGGTGCCATCACTACTTTGAGCCAGATGCAGGATGTGTTTCTTATCAAATAATTCCATGCAGAAAAAACATCTCAAATCTATAAGAAGATATGTGGAATTAAACAGCAACCAGACGAGACGATGTATGAGTATTACGAGTATTTTCCGAAGATAAATCACTAAATGCCAAAACCATGGATTGCGGGACCAAATTTTGATAAAGTTTTCTACATCGAGGGTATGCTAGCCCAAGAGAGAATGATGTTGGATGTAGCAGTTGGTGGAACCATAAAAACAAGTATCTTGATGAGGTATGGAGGCTCATTAAGGAGATGGTCGAGAACGTCCGCATGTTTACAAGACGTCGCGAAATGTTGAAGATCGTACTTTTGATATAGCAGCACCAGCATAAACACCACTAGCAACAACCCCGTCGTCAGAAATTGTAAATTTAAAGGCCATGATGCAAGAACTAATTCAGACCATGAAAATCTCAACAATTACACAATGTGAAGTATTCATGCTCATAAAACATAATACCGATTGTGTCCTTCATGGCAGGAACCTGCAGGCCAGAATAAAGAACTAATGGCAGTAGGAGGATATCGTCCAAAGCAGCAATCTACTTACTCATTGAAATTTGTAACATGAAAAATTGAGTTGACCTAAATTACTTAGGATGAGATGAATTTCAAAATTGAGTCACCTTTACTTTTTATTTTTACAATCAATAGGATAAACACAAATAAAACACACACGCACATAATCACCAATGAAATTTGAGTTCGAAACTTTAAGAATGTCAGATTCGCATCCGACCACTCAACCACCACCATTGGTGGCGATTGACCTTTACTTACACTAGAGAGAATAGATCCTTAATCATATTTGAAATATTTAAAAATATATATATTTTAAACAATTTACACTACTGCAGATTTTGGCTATTACCACGCTTTTACTTTTTACCACTTTTATTATTATGACCGTGGTAATTAATCAAATAAAGCGTCGTAATTGGTGCGTATGCAATTGCGCTATACCTATTACCATGATTTTTTATAAACAAGGGTGGTAATAGCAAAGATGACAACGTTTCTTTATCAGTTTATTATCACGTTTTGGGTTTTAAAAGCGTGGGTATAAGTAACGATCAAAACGGCTACCGTTTTGAACATGCCCTATTACCACGCTTTCCGTTTTGAAGCGTGGTAATACACTACTACTTGGCTTTAACCACGCTTCATTTTACCACGCTTTAATTTTTTACAATGCTTCTGAGAAAGAAGCGTGGTTAAAAATCTAAAATAAAAATATTAAATTAATAGTGCATATCTATTACCACGCTTGTTATACAAAGCATGGTAATAAGTGTTAAACATGCACTTAAATACGATGACGTTCTACATGCGAACACCTATTAACAGGCTTCATATCACGAAGCGTGGTAATAAGTGGCGCCTATTACCACGCTTCAGTATATCAAGCGTGGTAATAATATTTTATTTTTTTATTTATCAATTTAACAATCTTTTACCACGTTTATATTATAAAGCGTGGTACTAGAAGGTGACATATAACCACACTTCTAAATATGAAACGTGGTAAAAATATTTTACTTTTTATTTATCAAGTTAACACTCTTATACTACGCTTCTAAATATAAAATGTGATAATAAATATACATGATTATCAATTACCAAGCTCAAAAGTATCACTTGTTACCACATTTAAAAATATCAAACGTGGTAACAAATGACTACCGTCAAATACCATGCTTCTTATGCGTAGTAAAAGGTTAACTTGGACGATATTTCTCTTTCATCCTTCTATTGATACATCCACAGATGACAGTTCAACCCTATATCTCCCCCACTCATCTTGTCTATCTCCCTTCTCGCTTCACAGCCACAAAAATTTCTCTCTTTCGTTTCATCTTGTCTATACCACCCCACGAACCACAGTAAGCTTCCTTCGCCAGATCCGCTTAAAGGCCTCTTCTTCCTAATCACCAAGTCGTTCACAAACGACAGCAACTAAATCAAGTACTCAACTCTCCACCTCAGCGGCATCTATCGACATCTACTCGCCGAGAAGGGCTCCGGCCTTGACATCATCCTTTTCGTCTGTGGATTCCTGAACTCTGATACATATCTTGGCGCAATGAGATTTTAACCCTCTCCAACCTCGGATACCGCTACCTATCGCCTGACATGGGCAGCTACAGTGACATTGATGTCCCGGAGTGGTTTGAACTCATCATATTTCACATTGTTAGGAATTTTGTAGAACTTTTGGATGATGTGGCTCCTGCCCGAGAGGTGTTTCTTGTTGGGTATGCCTGGGGAGCATTCATGATTATTGACCTTTGTATTGCAGTTTCTATATGGATCTAACTAGTTTGAACGTGATTATTTCATGGTTTTATAATGATTCCACACTGTATCTCTAAATAGTACCTTTTTTATTATTTTTTGCAATTAGAAAAGGCCAAAGTGGGTTCTCTTTTATTTATTATTTTTTATTACAGTCTTGATCAGCCATCCAATCATTATTTCTTACTACTAATTTAAATTATTAAGAATGCAGGAGATGAGACATGATGACGGTGATTAGAAATTAAAAAATAACAGAAGAAGCGTGGTAATAGGCATATTCTATTATCACGCTTTCAATTTTGTAGTAGTGACCTAGAAAAAAGCGTGGTAATAAGTCTGTGATCTATTACCACGCTCTGCACTTTATCAATTACGACGATCGTATTCACCACGCTTGACAAACGTGATAAAAACCTTAGAATAAACGTGGTAACAAGTCTCGAACATTAGTAGTGTTAACTAACAACATATTTATTTCATTTATTAATGTACTAAATAAATATTTTTAAAATCCCAATCATAAGTGAATTAGTCTATGTACATATGGGATCAAATTTGGAGAGGGAAATGTAGTGGTGGCAGTGTTCTAAAAATTAAGTGTTAATTTGTTATGAAAATAATAATTTTTAAAAATGTGTATTTATAATTAATTATTAAATTTATAATTAATATATTTAACTTCGATTAACTGTCTGATTAATCGTTCCGATTAATCCTCATCTAACCGATTAATCGCTAGACGTTGTGCTCACCGCCTAAACACTTTTTAGAACACTTAATAGGTGGTATTGGGAATCAATCAGTACTCACTCTCTTTACAGCCCCTTGAAAAGCACCTTGTCTGTTTACTATCTCCATCCTGACAAAGCAGATAATAATGTGGACTTAGAGGAGGCACATTCATAAATTAAGCACAAGCAGGCTGGTTCCTAAAAGTGACGGTAGACGATGACAACCTCGGCCACGACTATTTTGTTTTGTTATTAAAGATGAACGAGGATAAGCAGAGAGGACGATGAGACTGAAAGAGAGAGAGGTGTGTCACGTCATCAGAAGCAAACAAAAGCCACCAACAAATTAATGAAGACCAATTAATTAATAGAGAGCTGCTTTGTAGAAAAACGTGGTGCGTATGGAGACTATGGAGGGTTTGTCATCCATCATGAAACTCGAATGAAATGACATCATTATTTTTAAGTATAAAATGTATGCAAAATTAAAAATTTAGTTGATATTATGTATATAATTTTTTAAATATAATATTTTTATCATGGGTAGAGGTATTTTTGTGGGATTCGGAACCACTTCAGTTCTGAGTGTATCACTTCTTCAATTACAATTTGAATAATTCAAATTGTTAAACAAGTGAAAGAAAAAAATTAGAGTAATTTGTATAACAAAATTTATTATTGTATTCATAAGCTAAGAAATACATTCGTGCGCTAAAACTATATCATTTTATCATCAAATCAAATTTATTTATCTAAACAAAATGACTTATTTTCATATTCAACTAATCCTAATTCTAAATAAATTTTAAAATTGAATTGTAGTTGATGAATTAAACCCAAATAATCTTAAATAACATTTTATACTAATAAAAAAAGTTCTTGCATATTTTTTCAACCGTCCAAATAGTTAAGTGATCATCATTGAGGCCCCTTTTAGTGTAGACCGTAGTTGACACTGTATTTTTCAATTTTATAGTTTTAGATTTTTAATTTTAAGGGTCTATGCTTTAGTTGTTTTTTAATTTAATTTTAAAATATGTAATATGATTGCAAACTACTAGTTCTTTATTGAATGTTAATCCAGTTGCATTTAATTTGAAAACTAATAAAGAGGACCATGAAGAATGCAAATAAAGAAGACCGTGAACAAGTTAAGGCAAATAATGAAGACAATAAAGTACAAGTTGTTCGGCTTAATTCTAGAGAAATCAACTAAATGGAATATTATGTGGATATTTTTTTAAAACAATAATTTTTCATTTTAAAAATATTGAAGATATTTTTTATTGTTAGAGATGCAATATTTGGAAATATACAAATATTGTCGCTTTCCTATTTTAGTTTTCATGTATACTAGTATAAATAGGGGTGTTTTATTATTTTTAAAAACAACACTAATAATTTCTTCTCTTCTCTTTGAGTGAAGTGTGAACTAGTAGTATTTTGTCACATAATTCTGCTAGTGAGATATCGGTTCTGTGCCTAACAGGAGTTATAACATCTAGGGTAGAATACCTGCATAAAAATGATTTTTTTTTCATTGTGATCCAGCTAAGTTCGTCGTCGACCGTTACCTGTGATCAGATTCAACACCAACATTTGGTATCCAGAGCCAGGATTGAAAGGAATCGCCATCTAATCAAATGGCCGACAATCGCTCTCCTCCTGGTCACCACCCGTCAAGAATATATAGTCATGGTTGAGCATGTGGTGAAAGAAATGCTCATCTAGATCATCTGTTACAAACAGGTTATGTTTAGTTATTCGATAAAGTAGTGGGGTCGAAATATAATTTGAAAGTTCAATTTATATATTTTGTACTGAGAACAATGAAAGAAAATCAATGAAGAATTTAACCCTAAACTCATCTCGTTCTCTGATCGACTCCTTCACTACCTCTCCCAATCTCAACTTCTTCATCTCAACCTTCACACTACTCGGCTTCTATCCAATTTTTGTTCTTATTCCAGTCCAGTCAAAGTTAGTTTGCATCATCATCTACCTGATTTTGACGCGCACTAATTACAACTAGTGGTCCCTAGTTATGTAGGTTAACCTAGAGGCGCGAAATTTATGGCACGTGATCGAGAACGACAAGGCCGAGCGCAGTACAGATCGGCTAGCCCTGGCCGCCGTCCGACGTTAGCCACCAAAGAGAGCGCCAAGGCAGCATGGGAGGCCATGAAGAAGATGCATGGGGTTGCTCGGGTCCAAGAGGTGAATGTGCAGCCTTCAAGGATGGTGAGGCTGCTGACGAGTTTCCAATACAAATTTCCATATATCCTCGCCAATACCATACAGGCACCCGGTGAGTCGATGGATCAGGTCCACCCTGTCAAAAAGTTTCTCAACATCGTGCCGGAACGTTACACGTAAATCTCTCTCAGTCGAGATCTTGCTCAAGTTGAGTACTACGACGTTGAGGAGCTGGTCAAACGGTTGATCGTCAAGGAGGATTATTGGTTTGCCGATAGATTGTGCATGGTAACGTGTGCATTTCACACGATGGATCCATGGTGGAGGATCGTGGGCTTAGATTAGTCATCACGGAGGGACAACGACATGAACACCATGACGAAGGATTATTGAATTCCAAAACTGTTAGAAAATTGGTTCCACACTCAAAATCAAACTATACTTATGGATGCTATTTTATGAACTAATGGGCGATGTGGGATAATGTCCCTTAATATGCACCAACAAAAACTGAAGAGCAATATTGGCTTTTTTGGGGCAATTGAAAGAAGGCGGTGCAGGATAGTGGTTGAGAACGAGCAGCATTGAAGCGTGTTTGACCTGGAACGCGGACTATTTGTACAGGCACCATTGACAATGAAACAGCTCTACACAGTCTGGACTGTCTGTGGGAGTCTCGGTGTGCTTACTGTCCTAGATATAAATGATTAGGCGAGGTTGAGGCATGCTCTCGCTATGACCACCTGAACTTCCATGCACCAAGGGAGCTAAGCCTCAATAATGGTGGAAGGAGTTTTGGTCATCAACCGGGTGGAACAAGTTTGCGATGAATGTGCGCTTGGCAAGAATCATCAGGTACACCTCGTTCCCACAGACGTCGTCGTACCGAAATCAACAAGGAAATGATCTCATCCACGGACATCTCTGCCGTCCAATAATGTCACCGACACCCGACAATAAAAACTATTATCTTCTTACGAGTAAAGGCACCCGTCGTTCCGACGGTTCGATTCAAAAAAAATTAAAAATCGAACCAAATTATTAGTTATCATATTTTAAAATATGAAACTGTAAACCGAATGATTAAAGGCACCCGTCGTTCCGACGGTTCGGTTCGATAAAATTGAAAATCGAACCAAATTATTAGTCATTCCTTTTTAAAATATGAAACTGTAAACCGAACAATTTTTTAAAATTTGAAACCGAACCGAACCGAATCGGACCGAACCAAACCAACCAGAACCGAACTGAATCGACTGGGATTGAACCGAACCGACCGGGAGCGTCGCGACGCTCCCAATCCTATTCTGTTATATATATAGATAGGCGGTGATTACTCATGAAGTTTGTCGTCGGGCTACTTCATGCAAATAAATTTATAAATTACGATCGCTACTAGTAGGAAGTACATGATCAATCCGTAGAGAATAAATTAGTGTACGTTTAATAGCTAAACAATTAGACAATAGAAAAAACATAAAATCTGAGGTTTTGGTAATCAGAGTTAATTAGGATAAAGAACAAAGAAATCATATAGATAAGCATGTAGTTCAGGTAGCTTTTTGCTTGTGAGATTGTTGATCATTAATACTAAAAATTAAATTCTATTCATGCATTGAATTGAGTAAAATATACATATCAAATCACAGAGTGTAAACAAATGCTCCTACTCTACATTCATCATATTCTTAAGCTAGTGATATGAATTCTATATGTCTAACATGCTACAGTACGTTGTCAGCTTAAAAACAAGATATATGTAGTTGTACTACTGTGGTAGGGAATCCTAATAAAGTTTTGTTGCTTTCGCAAAATTTAGGATATGTTGCTATATATGCTTTTATTCAATTAGTATTGGCTCTTGCCCTCATAATCAAATCTAAACGCCTAAGCTTCATGCAACGAGGCTCTACACACATCGGATTTGTCATGCAATTTATGCTATCATTCAGTTTCAGCGCAGTAAAAATATCAATATAAATAGAATTTATAAGCATAAATTATCTCACAACAATCATCATAAGTTTACAGCACCTAGACTACAAAAGAAAATTAGTCGCTAAGGGCAATTGACAGAGACATGTGTAAAAAGGTACAAACAGTCCTTACAATAAAACTCAAACCTATGCTTGACCATGCTCTCTCTCTACTCTCCACTGCTCCTTAAAGATTGTCATAGATTGGTGATCTTGTTGTGATGTTGTAGAGATGTACGACGCTTCTTGGCCACGAGATGTCTCATTAGGCTCACTTGAACTCTCTTTATATAGACCTGACTTAGATTAGAGTTTAGGCTTCATTTTGATGACATTCTCTTATGTAAATCTTCAGGAGATAATGATAGGATTCAGACTTCTTCTGCTCATGGAAATCAAAATTGAAATAGGAGTCAAATTAGGAAGTATATCTACCCAGAGATCTTGTTGCTGATTTTGGTTGATATCCAATGAGAATTAGGCTCTGACTATGTATGGAAACTTGTAGATAATTTTCTGATCATTCCATAATCTCTTGAAATGTATGAATCAGACATTTTGCATGAAAGTTATGCCCTCCGAAACTTGGAAGGTTTTTACAAATCAGATTAAGAAACTGCAGCTCTCGCGCGCACGTGTCACTAAATCCTCGCGTGCGGCCAGTGGCCATGTCATCTTCTTATTTTCTTTCTTTGTATGACACGTGTAAGCTCTCGCCCACACACGACAGTGAACAATGGGCGCAGCTCTTCTGCTCAACTTATCACTATCTTCTGTCCAATTTGCTCTCAACATATTTTTTTTACTCATTTGTTCGCAGTTTTTACCCTCATTTTCATTAGATTTCATATATATGACTTAAATAGCAAGTTAATATAATAACTCAACAAAAATTTTCATTTATACCCAAACTAATGATTGAAAAAAATTGAAAAATCATGACATGTCATCATGCTTTTAGGCTTCCTCTTAAATCCTACTACATCCATGAATCAAGTAATCTATAAGGAAGACATATCGGAAGAAAGTGCTCAGAAGGAGAGGAAAGAAAAGAAAAAAATAAATTTGAAAGAGTAGATTAGAAAGTTAGCCCTTATTTAGGTTGAATTTGGATAGAAACCAGAAAAGAAACATAATATTAACTCAGCTACCTTAAGACATGTTAGAGTGTTGTACAAAAAAAATAAAGAAGATGGGTAAATATGTCTTTTTAAGTACATACATCTACCAACAAGGTGTTGGCCTAGTGATCTTGGGTGTTGTCTAACAACCCCAAGGTTATGGGTTCAAGCCTTGTTGGTACCGCATTTACACTTAGATACGCTGGAGGTGCGCGTGAGCTGGCTTGCAGTGAGTATGGTGATACACTATCAAGGTGGAGGGGGTGTGCGGCCCCTGGCCATCAAGGGGAAGTGGAGAACCACAATCGATTCCCTTAAAAAAAGTGCATACATCTCCAAATCTCAACAAATCTGTCCAACTCGGACACAAAAAGGCCTTTAATCCCTCTAAACTCCTCCATTGCCTTCCTAGGCTGATGTTCATTTGGCCAGCTTCCTCGCATATTCAAAAATATTTATTCATAAAAAAATAACTTAGTATAATAAAATAAATTTTATTGAACTGGTGATCAAACCGATCACGTGAACCAGAAACTAGAAGCATGATCGATTTGACTTCTGATCCAGCTTTAATAACTATACTTTAAATCATTAGAGAAGAGGTTTATCAAAAACAGAAGTTAAAGAAATTATAAAAAAAGTTTGATTATTATAAATAAATCTCAAACTAACCTTTAATTTGATAAGGAGAAAATAAATAACATCATTATTCAGTACTAGTCCAATTTTCAATACTTCCATAATCCTTTAACATATGTCAACAGATTTCACTTTTTTCAAGAATAACCTTTTTATTATTATTTTCTATCAATACTGTCCTACCTTTTTATTTATTTTCAATGATACCCTATTTTTTTATTTCTGATGTGTAACACCAACGGATTTGGATAATAAATCTGTTGATACATGTCACTCAAAAAGATCATGCAGGCACGCCACTTAGGTCTCTTTTCACAACTTACAAGCATATTTCACAACATCAGGTTTGCATCTTCATATCAAAACTTGAACAATATCAAGAATAAATGCTTGAGAGTGATTTTGTCACTTTCACTCATTCTCACACCGCTCCGACGACCTCCCGACATAGTGCTCCGCTCCGCCTAGGTCGAGTGTATTCCATCGTAGCACGTCTGGATGTTGGTTAAGATGACAAAGAGCAGCGTATGAACGTCGTCGACTTTTGTTTCTGGTAGTGCGTCATTAGCAGAGGAATTGACGTTTTTCAGAAGGAGGAGTTAGAAAATCCAAGTTGAGCCCGACAAGGAACCCACATCTTCTGTTTTTTGCTCTGCTTCCTTTCCAGAAGAGGAAGCGGCTCTGGGAGTAGACATTCCCATTTGGGTGGCGGGTGGCGAGTAGAATGGATTTGCAGTAGGTCGGGTCGGGTGTGGATTTGTAAACGGAAGAGGTAGAGATTGGGTGAGGGTAGCTGATAAAGAAGGGAAGAAATTAGTGGAAATATGTTTATATGTTTGTAAGTTGTGAAAAGAGTAATTCGCTAGTATTACTAGCGGATTGCTTAGTCATGTCCTAAGTGGCGTACCACCATTGTCTTTTAGAGTAACATGTACAATCTATGGTTAATATCAACAAATTTATTACTCAAATTCGCTGGTGTTAACAGTGAATATAAAAAAAATAAAATATTGTTAAAAATAAATAAAAAGATGGGACAAGAAAATATAATAAAAAAGGTATTCTTAAAAAAAAATTAGACGAAACATAGACATATCCACTATCAACATACCAATCTTAGTCATAGAAACTCTCTATACAATTGAGAGCTCCAAACTCTTTTTCTTTTTTTTTGTCATTTATCTGTATTTGATCGGTGATTCATATATTCAATCATCTCACTATTTTTTATTTTATGGCGAGAGACGATTGAGACAATACCCCCATTTGCCTATGTCCATGCCCTCTCACACCCACCTATATTTTCATTTATCCCTTCTAGTTACCTAATTCGAATCTAGTATTTTTTATTTATTATAAAATGATTTAAATTATCATTTTTCATTTCACTGACAAAATCAATGATAAAAAATAAATGTTTAAATCCAAGATTTTTTGGGGGGTTCTTGATCAATTTTGTTTGTAGTTCATTAAAATAAAAAGTTTAGATTAGCTACTGAAATGTAAATAAATCACCCCATAAATGCAAGAGAACCAAGTTCAAAACAATATTTTGCTGGTGACGAATAAAAAGTTAATCCAGAAAACACAATATAAAAAATTCAAAGTGAAAATGCGTTGCTATAAAAAGTATAAAGTTCGAACAGAATCCCCATACCATCAAACTTCACTGTCCTTAATTCTCATTTTTAAAATCAGCAACATTTAGAGGGGTACTTCTTCTGTTCTCTTTTATATGTCATTTAATTGATTTTTTTTACTTTTACTTGTCATTTAATAATTTTCAATGTATATTTAATATCAACAATTATCTTAAAACTTTAAATATTAATCACTTCATTATTATAATCAATAAAAAATACATTCCTCACCAGTAATAATCTACCAATTTTATTTTTTACATGAATTTTTTCAAAAAAAAATATTAGTCGTCTACTTATTAAATTTATTCAACCGCTAATATTAATTTCACCTTATTATATTCAAATTAATCTTAAACTACATGTATTAGAGGACGAATGAATTAGTTAGATATAATATTATTTGAAATTTATCATTTAAATCAAAAATTAAAAATTAAATGAAAGCACCCGCCCGACCAACTTATATTTTGGTTATGGTAAAAATATTATGACTTACATATATTGAGCACACATTCTAACTCTCTACTATTAGACCATATTTTAAAATTAAATGAAAGTACTCGCCTGACCACACATTTACATACCGCAATTGAGAAAGTTACGGTAGTTCATGATTTTTTAATATTTTCCTTTGAAATAAATATTTTTAGTTATTTTTTATAAATTTAAAACAAAAAGTATGCTTCATACATTAAGCGTGGTCGTTAATTATTTTTGATAAATTTAAAATTACATTTCAATCGCTTAAGCGTATTTTCCTATTAATACTAGTCATTTTTAATGGTATCATACAGATAAAATTATTTTGTATAAATAATTATGAATCTACCACAACTGAATTGATTGAAGCATAAGTCTAATGTGAGTTTAGTGTCGCAATCGCCTGTAAGTGTCTGCATTAATAGGTCTTATGTGGTGGGTATAACCTCCGCAGTTGTCCCGAAAAATTAAGATTATGCTGATTAAATAATAATAAAAATAATAATAATACATCTTCATTAACGCGGAACGGCGACGAAAAATTTCGCTATGCGACATAAACTTGCTCATAAAAGTTGAATGGGATGATGCCCTTAGAATGCGGTGCTTTCCAATATTAATGGGATCGGATTGATTTTAAATTAAATATTTTGGTAATAAAAACTAATTAAATGAAAAAGGCGAGAGGTCCGTGGTGCGTTCAAAATGTTCCCATTTGGAACACGGAACAGCGTCTTTACGGTACAGGTAAGTGGAAGGAGGGGCAATATTGTCATTTGAAACCCCACCGCCAACAAATGATGACATTTTAAACTAACGTTTAATGAAAAACATGCTCTCGTTAATATCTTCTTCAGTCCCACGATAAAATCCACAACTACTGCTATCTCTTTATTTACTTTTTCTGTCTCTTTTTACATGTGGCTTAAACTATTGTGTATTAATTTTTAAAAGTAAATAATTTAAAATATAAATATTATAAATTTATAATAAAATATATTATTAAAATAAAATTTGATATTAATAAATTAAAATTTATTATTATAATATTTATTATAAAATTTCACGTACAAAATAATAAGTCAAACTCCATATAAAGAAAGCGATAAAAGGGGACGGAGGAGGAAGTATGTCTCATATGTATATATAAATAGAGAGAGACACATTACATACAGTGACACTGCTCTCTCTGCTCTTTGAATTCAAGTGCGCTATCATCATTATCACATTCTTGCCATGGATCCCAGATCGAGATCCACCCTCTTCCTCACCGCCTGCTTCCTCCCCATCTTTATCACTATCACCTCCTCCGCCGACCAGCCCCACCTCTACCAGACCTTCGTCCCCACCTCCCTCCCTTCCCACCATCCCCTCCACCTCCATGCCACGCCCACACCAACTCTACTCACTCATGAAGATGACCACCTGGAGCTGGAGCAGGATTCTGCTGGACCCGTCTCCTTCAATCTCCACCACCTCGACGCTCTCACTTCCTCCCACCTCACCCCTCAGCAGCTCCTCACCCTCCGCCTCACCCGAGACGCCAATCGAGTCCACACCCTCACCAAAGCGGCAGCGTCCAACACTACAGCATCTGGTGGCTTCAGCAGCTCCATAGTCTCCGGGCTGTCTCAGGGCAGCGGCGAGTATTTCACCCGCATCGGCGTCGGCACCCCACCCCGCTACCTCTACATGGTCCTCGACACCGGATCTGACATCGTCTGGCTCCAGTGCGCCCCCTGCAAGAAGTGCTACTCCCAGTCCGACCCCATCTTCGACCCACGACGCTCCACCTCCTACTCCCCCATCCCATGCCGCTCCAACCTCTGCAACCGCCTCGACTCCCCCGGATGCAACTCCCGCAACAACCACTGCATGTACCAAGTCTCCTACGGCGACGGCTCCTTCACCGTCGGCGAATTCTCCACCGAGACCCTCACCTTCCGCCGCGCCAGAGTCGCCAACGTCTCCGTCGGTTGCGGCCACGACAACGAGGGACTCTTCGTCGGGGCCGCCGGTCTGCTAGGATTGGGCCGAGGCAAGCTCTCCTTCCCGGCTCAGACCGGCAACCGGTTCGACCGCAAATTCTCCTACTGCCTCGTGGACCGCTCCGCCTCGGCCAAACCGTCCTCCATGCTCTTCGGTCGGACCGCCGCTTCCCGCAACGCCGTGTACACGCCGATGCTCACCAACGCCAAGCTCGAGACTTTCTACTACCTGGAGTTGATGGGAATCAGCGTGGGCGGCACGCGCGTCCCCCGGATCACCTCCTCCCTCTTCAAGCTCGACCCGACCGGCAACGGCGGGGTGATCATCGACTCGGGCACGTCCGTGACCCGACTCACGCGCCCGGCTTACGTGGCATTGAGAGATGCCTTCCGAGCTGGCGCGTCCGGGCTGAAGCGGGCTGGCGGATTCTCCCTGTTCGACACTTGCTACGATCTGTCTGGGAAGACGGAGGTGAAGGTGCCCACGGTGGTGCTGCATTTCAGAGGAGCCGACGTCTCCCTGCCGGCCACCAACTATCTGATCCCCGTAGATTCGAGTGGCACTTTTTGCTTTGCTTTTGCAGGGACGTCTGGTGGGCTTTCGATCATTGGGAATATTCAGCAGCAGGGTTTCCGGGTCGTCTTCGACCTGTCGGGAAAACGGGTCGGGTTCGCACCTCGCGGGTGCCAGTAGTTCAGGTTAAATGACAATTGTACCCCCTGAGGTAAGTGTTGTAGTTTTCTTCCGAAACGTGGTACTTCTTCTTCTGAGGCTTTGAAGCTGTTGGGTCTTTGTATCGTGTGATTCGTCCGATAATGTTATGCTATTTTGCATCATCTTTCTTCTGAATATGTTTTCAATTCTAAAGAGGAAATGTAAGTCTGTCTTCTAAAGGGAGGCTGATTATGTGTTCTAAAGGGTTGTGGTGAGGCCAAGGCCAATCCAGCGGCTGATTAGTTGGGTATTTGAGATATATATATTTTTATAATTAAATATATTAGTGGTTGAGTTTTTTTAATAACAATCAAAAGAGGGAGAGCTTGGAAATACCTAGATCGTGTTCGTGATTTTGGTTTTGGAGAGAAAGAAAAGGAAATGAGAAAAAAATACATTTTAATTGTTTGTGAGTTTTTGTAAGGAGTGATTTAGAGTGTTAGGAGCAATTTTTTTACCGGTTGAATTTTTCGGTCGGCTCATATTGGATTGTATCCTCACTATAATCAAAAGTCTCTAGACTTCTGAGTCATAATTTAACAATCTGATATAAATCACTTTATTTTCTCTTCACTAGTAAGATTCACTAGTAAGAAATGGAAGGATTTTTCACCCTCTTTTAAATATCATTACACATTTTGAAAATTACTATGCAGAGTTTAATTTATCTCCTGTCCTTCCAAATCATTCATATTTTCACTAATAATTATTTATGCTTTCTCTCCCTAATAATTTCTTTTCCTCCAATCTTTCAAAATACTCTCTCTTCATTTTTCTTCCTAAAAATTTAGGAACAAAGCCATAGTCTCACATATTTATGAGTTTTCCTATGCATTCCGTAATCTCTGAGTAGTTCACCACAGGGGCCTTTTTAAAACTCTGCTGGTGACTCTCAGTAGACGACATTTATGCTATTGAACACGACAATGTTTTGTTTTTTTTTATATGCCCGTTGAATGCGGCAGCCACGTGTTCCAGAGGATGACATAATAATTATTGGCAGCTACAAGTTTACCTTAGTTTTATGGTATTTGTTGTATTGTTGGGGAGTTTTGCCTTTACGAATTATTTTCAAAAGCATATTGCTTGAATTAGTGAACTAGTAACTTTTCACAAGGGGCAGAAGAAGTCTTTGTTACATTAATAACAAGGGGAAGACCAAATACCTTAGTTCTTCTTGTAAACTATATTAATCTTAATCATTAGGAAATTTATTTAGTTATTCGAGCCATAAGCAAAATGTTTTAGTTGGGATTGTGCTTGTGTCAAATCAGCGTTGTAGGTGATGAATAATGTTGGAAAATTTGTGTCTGGGATGAATAATCACCGTTGGATTATTTGAGATGTTGGAAATATGATGCATGTGTTATAAATAATGTATACTTGGGCAGTATATGTCTTGGAAATACATTTTTATTATTTGTAACAGGTTGAAAGATTATCTGTCTCACGAAGGCTATTTTGCTATTTGATAAGATATCAAGATGAAATTGTAACTTTTTAAAGGGATAAAGTCCAAAAGGGGTTCAGAATTATCACCATTTACCCAATTACAGTCAGAATTATCACGTTTTTTAGAATGGATCCGATGAAAAAAAATAAACTGATTTTCTAAAATAAAATTCACCATTACATTCCAAAATTAATATTAGTACAAGATTTAAATTTGTGTGTGCAAATTATGTCGTTTAGTTATCAAAATAAATAATATCGTTTTATGCACATAAAGAAAACAACGTCGTCCATTTTTTTTTATCGCATCTTTTTAAAAATCGTGATAATTCTGACCGCAATTGGGTAAGTGACGATAGTTTAGGGCCCCTTTTAAATTTTTTTCCTGTTTTAAATTTGTATTATATAATATTCTTGAGAAATGAATGAAGGGAAATCAAAGAATTTATCCACAAACCTATTCGTCTCTCAATCTCATCTTGAAGTATCTTTTTCTATCTATCTATCCTCAGTTTTTAATTTGGTCTGGTAAAAGTAGGTCTGCATCATTATCCAACCGCTGTAGCTAAGTTGGCAGCAATTCACGTCATTAAGATTGGCTTTGTTTGACTTTCAGATTCCGAACTTAGTTTTATCACATGTAAAACACCTGGAAGGGTTGGACGTTGCCGCAAAATCTAAAGCAATTGATTGCAAAGATTAAAAAAATAATTAATAAATTATTTGTGATGTTTATTATTATTATATTTAATGTTTAAATAGAAAAATGTACATTTTTAGGACACTGCTTCTTAAGAACAAAATTTTGAACAATTATTAGATTAAAAGCGACATTTTAACATCATTTAGGCATCTAAACAACTTAAAAACTCGCCTCTTAGGTGAGTGCAAGTGAGGGTCGGAAGGGGATTCATGGTGGATTCGAGATTTTTCTAATGGAGACTAGTATGAGTTATTTTTTTATTTTTTTTTATTTGTCACTTAACCAATATATATTTATTCAATTTTACTTATCACATAATTATTTCAATAGACATTTAATATTGTCAGTTATCCTAAAAATTAAAAATTAATTATTTTTCATCATAATCCGTAAAGAAATCTTTCTTCAGTAGTAATAATAACCACATTGTATATTTAACACGAAATTTTTAAAAAAACACATTAATTAAATATCTATTAAAATTGAACAATAAATAATATTAATATTTCATTAATTACTTCAATTTAATATTAAACTAGTATTATTAAAGGAATGACATAGGTAGTGGTGGTGTGGATATTTGAATTGGATGGAGATTAATTCAAGTATTCAACATGAGTGCTAAGAGACACATCAACCCTTACATGAGGAGCACATTTTGTTATTTGATAAAATAGTAGATTGAAATTGTAATTTTCTAAGCTAGTGTTATATATTCTTATAGAAGAAACAATGGAAAGAAAAAGGAACAATTAAAACCCTAAACAGCCCTTTCTCCTCCCATTGGCATCTCCTCCGTCATCTTCTCAATCTCTTCTTCTCAAATCCCTCTAATCTTCTAATCTATCTTCCATTTCCAGTCTCTATACTCAATCACGAAAGGTTGGTCGCATCAATTTGGTGCTTTCATTGAGAGCTGTAAATCAGGATGACGACCTACGTGGAGTTTCAACTGGGCTAGAAGAAATTAAGTAGGTGATGCTTGAAATGCAACAACAAAAGAAGTAATTTTGGGATGAACAAGTTATTTAAATCCGAAGCTTAAGTCATACTTTCAACCAGGGAGATGCCGAGCTTTCAAGGCTGCAAGCCCTTGTCTCCGAGCAAACTGAAGCGAGGGAGAATCTAGACTCCGTTGAGACTCCTCATGAAAAAGCGAAAGAAGATGACTATGATATACCTGTTGAAAGGGAAGCTACACATGAAGATGTGATAATGGTGATCGAGCTTGTGGCTCATGTTATGGCTGTTGTCAAGGTACTGTTGATTTTACAGTATAATTGATCCATTGTTGAGAAGATTGTTGAGCATGTTGAGGTGTATTCACTGCCTTTAGTTCATGGTTCGAAAACCCTAGGAAATTATTACATGTCAAGTGTTTGTGGAGATGTCACAGTGAAATGTCATGCTTACTCTGTTAGCTCTTTGCGCCAAAGGATACACCAGAGCTCTTTGTGCAAACTTAGTGTTCAAGGCTTGTTGGTGCGAGTACCAAAGACTCCTCCATTACCACCTGAAATCTACCTGATACAAATATGGTTTTGAGAGTACCCTTCAGTTCATTTTTTAAGTTGCAACTCTTCGACAACTCTGCTTATCAAATTGTTGAGTTCTTGTTTGACGAAGATGATGTGTTGAGGACTGTTGCTGGATCTTGTAAGTGGGCTGTTAAGAAAATTGCAAATTGTGTTATAGAAGACTCTAGCTGCAGTTTTATTCTTATTCATTCACTTGTCGATGGTCTGGAGCTTCAGTTTGAGGTTAGAGTAATCAAATCAGATGACGTAGTCACTATCATATCAACTCAGGCAGCTTTGGACTACATTACCAACCTTGTTATTCAGGCCGACGGGAGGAGAAAAAGGCTGTTTAAGGTTTTAATTGTTCCCTTTTCTTTCCATAGTTTCTTTTACAAAAATATATAACACTAGTTTAGGAAATTACAATTCCAATCTACTATTTTATCAAATAACAAATGTGTGCCTCTTATGTAACATCAGCCTGTCTTTAAATCTATTGATTATCTTCATGACGAAGTTGGATCCTAGGGCAACACAGTTATTAGTCAAATCACATCGTAATGAATTTATAAATATTTTATTACATTAAGTTTCTTGTCGATTCTTTTTCCAATCCAATTTCGGCGTTGATTTTTTCTTCTTCTCCATTGGATTCGCATCAGGCCATTATGTTACTAGCGTCCAACTCGTTCAAGAGCAATGACTCTATCATTTACTTGCTTATGATGGTAATGGAGGATAACTTTAGATTTGATGGATCCGCATGAGGGTTTTGGATAGAATTAGGCGTTAGTTTGAGTGATTTGTTTAGTCGAGTGTGTGTTGGTGGGACTTGAGTCGGGATTGGGATGGGATATGGAGCTCAAGATGCAGATAGGTTGGTTGGTCTTGGGAGTGATCGATCTGCGACTCAGTTGATGATTTTCCGATTGCGATTTTGTTAGATGGATTTGGGTTGTGGGTTTGTATCACATGCCTCTTGAATTAATATGAAACGATATCATTTAAGATGATAGTAAATTGCTGAGCAGCATTGGATCTGAATCCCTTCAGAACTCCATGAACATTTAACATTGTATTACTAATGGCTACAGAACTTGTAGTTACTCGGAATCAACAATATATGTACTTGTAATATTTATTTGAAACTACTAGTTGTGCACAATAACTCATGTAACAAAATTTAAAGACAGACAATTTTGGTTGGTCTTTTCTTGAATGTTTGAAAGTCATAAATAAAACAATTAAGTTAGGGCAAATTAAGATTTTAATATTTTAAAAAGTGTTAGATGATGTTAGGCGTGGAATAAAACATCTAGCGACTAGTCAATTAAATGAGAATTAATCAAATAGTTATACATAATTATATATATTAATAATCAGTTTGACGGTTAGACGAGGCGTTTGAATTCCGTCTATAGTTTAATAAGTGCCTAAGCAGTCTAGATAGACACCCTTATAAAAGAATAATATTCACACAAAAAGAAAAATAAACCAGCCTGGAGTAAGCGGTCGAGTAGATGGTTGATGTGATTGAAAGTAGGTTGTTATGTTGTGTCCATGAAAAGCGTGTAACAGATAATTTTGTTTTTTAGTCTTCAAATCAACCTGTTCAATCGCTCTCGGTTAAAATTCAATTCGTGGCAACTGGTAGTTGAATTAGGAATTTTGGTTTGGGATAAAAAAATTGTAGGTCAAATAAGGCTTTCTCATGTATTTTTTTTAAATTTTTACTTTTTTGGATTCGATTTTCAATTGAGTAGTTTGATTCCAGGGTGGACAGGTGTAAAAGTTAGTGATTTTAGACAATTTAAATAGAATTGGAGGTGAAAAATCTAAAATAAAATAACATTTTTTATTAAAATTTAATTTTTTTATATCTAATTAATTTACTTTTTAAATTTTCAGATGGATAACTATCCCCATTATCCACCTAATAATATGCTACCGGTTGTAACAACTTGATCCAACATTCTTTGACTAATTTTTAAACTATACAAATTTGTTTTGATGTTTCTAGAATTAAAGTTTTGAAATATCAACAATTCAATATTTCTTTTTTTTTTGGAATTTGGAGAGCTGTGTCCCTTCGAGGTCAGCATAAACTCTTAGGAGAGACTCCACAAATGCCCACCTGTCAAGTCTTCCTAGTGTTTCACAGGATTATTGCTTTGTTGGTGTTATCCGTTTTCACATTTGAACAATCGGGTCTTATAGTGTCTGGATCCTGCACCAATTTGACTATTGTGGGTGGGTACAACACAGAAAAAATTAATATTTTGCATGCCGACAAAACCCATGAATATTGAGGCATGACGGACGATGTTATAGGTCCCAATAATCATACAATCTACTCACTATTACAGAAAATACGTTTAATGGCATAAATATTAGATGATGCTTGAGCTTAAGAAGGTGTTATTGGTACAAAAATGATGTTTACAGTTGACTATTCAAAATAATCACGTTTTGGTGAATTTTAGAATGAGTTTATGAGTCATAAGCGTCGTCATAAATGCCTTATGCAAATAATGTGATGCTTAGTTGTAGTAAATGTTGTTAATAATATGTACTTAGACGGTGTTTTTGACCTATATGCATTGTCTAAAGTCTCAACATTTTGGACAACACTTATTAAGAATAAATGTCATTTCAAATTGGTATTTAAGACGACGCTTTTGACCTCTAAACACTGTCTTATAGTTTTGCACACGTTCTAAGGTGTTTTTAAGTCTGATGTGTTAGTGTCTGGCCATTAAACTAATTAATTAACTTGAATTGACTAAAGTTTTGGTTACCTAGATTAGTTATTTTCGATTATAGATTATAATGCCTTACTAGGGGCCCGCTTATGGTCAATGGACTTTTGTCCATGACTAATTAAGAATAAATTTATAGGATCGCACACAGTCGAGTGACGGATATCAAGTTGAGTGAAAACCGAATAAGATTCAGTTCATATATAATCTGATTCAACCAACGCCTAATCTGTATGAACCAAATAAGTTAAACTAATGAGTATGACCATGGGTAAAACTCGTTCGACTGGATCCAATGGGCCCAAACCCAGTTGATGGATTTGGCCTACGGATCAAAACACAAAAATATGATTGTCACTTAAATAAAAGCTTAAGATTCCTATTTTGGTGTGATGTCAATTTTTCCATACTTAAAGAAAAGGGATGAGAGGAGGGTTCTTCCGAGAGCTAGTACTCTAGAGAGCGCGATATCTACCACCCGTGTGTGGGTACTAGTAGAAACACAACATTTGGCGTCTTCATCAAAAAAGTAATCCAATAGTTTCGAATCCAGACTTATGTCTTAGATTCGAATTGAAACTAACATATATTAATTAACGAGTATTATGGATTTAGACTTTTACCATGTGGTTTGGAGATCTCAGTCTTACATTTGTGTATGTGATTCCAACAAGATATGAGAGAAATTTTACACAATTTGTTCGTTAACTATTAAAATTTAAAAATTTTGATTTTTTTATTTTTCTTGATTTATTGGGATTTTTTTCAGAATTTTTTGTAATAATTTTTCATTAAAAGTTTGATTGAACTACCGAATCTGAACTCGAAAAATTGAATTTTTCTTGATTTAGAAATGAATGAATCTGGACATTGGTTAACTCCAATTTCATCGAGTTATATAAATCGAGTCAACTTGTCGCCTATCCTACCTACATCTCTTTCACCTCCCTCAGTACCCATCGTTCCCCAACCGAGAACCCTAATATGCTCTTCTTCAGTGAAAGAGTCAAATTTGAAGGCTTCATGTCTCACAATGGAAGCAGCACCAGCCTTTGGGTTTGTGCATACTCTTCGCTCTATATCGCGCAGTTGGAGTAAGAGAATAGAAGTGAGTTCGCTTTAAAGTTTGTGGCAATTCACTGATGGCTATTAAAGGAGCTGCTTAATGTTGATTATTTGTCTGCTTCATCGAGAGTTGCCGATTTCGTTTGATGGCTATTCTGTTTCTAGCCCCATCAAGGGTTGTTGATTCCATTTTATGTTGGTCCCTTTTTCAGTCGTTTAATTTTATATGCCCATGAAAACTGTTTTGTATCCAAGTGACCAGAAGGTTAAATGAGCAGAGGAGGCGGATCTGGATTTTTGTTGAAGCTTTCCGGTATGTAACGGAGTAGCTGCTATTGAAGATAGATGATGATTCTCAAATCTGGATAGATCCGAAGGTTGCTTGGAATGTCTAATGTCGTCATCGCTCCTAACTCATGAAACTGTGGATTTCAAATTCTTATCGAAGGAGAATTGCAACAACGCGTTGTGTGTTGAGTTTTCGACTCACAAAAGACATATTTTATTTATTAGAACAAAATTACAATAGAAGGAACTTCTTCTCTCACACTCACACTAGTGTGTCACTCTTAATTCAAGTGCACACAATCCATATAATACCCAAATATTTATACTACTTCACCTCCTCAATGGACGGTGAAGATCATTTTAACCCAACAGCTATTACTAAGGTCTTTAAAAAATTACTACCATATTCTACGAAATATTTCTCTCTAAGTATATCTTATAAAATTATAGAACACTCCGAACAATTTTACTCCCTTTTAGAATCACTCTCTTTTGGGCTTTATTCTTCTTGGGCTTAGCTTATCTTATTCTAAGTAGCCCAATTAGGCATTGATTCTTAACACTCCCCCTTAGTGCCTAATTTGTAGTTTCTTCTTGGTGGTCTCTCAATGTTAGCTCCAACATCAAATTTGTCTTGTATGCTTTGGTCATATCTTCCTTCTTCAATGTCTTTCTTGAACTCTTGACTGTACTGAAGAACTTTGTATCGCCTTCAAAAAACCCATTGACTTTTTTGGGTAGTTCTTACTCTTTCGCACTATGTCTGTTTTCATTGCAATCCTCTCCATCTTATCTTGTGATCCATAGTAACCATCTGGCAGGTCCTTGATTTGAGTAACCTTACTCAACTCCCCCAGCTTATGAATTCTCTCTCCATTAGACTTCTCTTATTTGCGTACCTATGATGAAAAGTGCCTTTTGAGAGTCCAAGACGAAGTTGCAAAATTTGAAATCACGTACTCAAACATGGCTATGAAACTCGGTTTACACTGATTTGTTTGATGTTTATAGAACAATTCACATTTGTGTAGTTTATAATGCAAAGATCACAAGTGTCTTATGCCAGCGCTTATAATCAAGAAGCGCAGTCTTTGACTATCACATATCGACACCGCTTCTTAATCCCAAACGCCGTCTATAGTATAAAGTACATTAAACGGAGTTTACTATCTTTAAGTGTCGTCTATAGTATATAATTTAGTTGGCACTTATGACCTAGAAACGCAGTTTAATATGTATATTATAGATGATACTTATGACCCTTGACTTACTAAAACACTTCATTAACTAATGCTAATTAAATACCGTCTAATGATCAAAATAAGCACTATCGTGTCTTTTGTGACGATGAAACTTAAATATAACAATATATAAATGTTATTGAATTCTCATATATTTGTTAGCATCTTTATTTGCGTCACCTTTTCGTATTTTACCTCCCATCCACTCCCTGTAATATTTAATTTTCGGAATGAAATGTTGTTTGTTCTTGAGATAATAAAATAAATATTATAGTTGGCTTAACAAAAATTATAGTTCCTTAACTTTGTGATAGATTAAGGCTGTGTTTGGTTTAGGGAAAATTGTAGAGAAAAGAAAATTTGATGAAAAGTGAAATCCATCATAGATTCCATCTTATTTTTCTTTGTTTGGTTTAGAATAAAAATTTTGAAAGAATATTTTAAAACTCATTTTAATTTGTTTAACTTTCCACATAATTTTCTTTCCCTCATATTTTTCATCTAAATTAAACATTGAAATGTACTAATTTTCGTCTAAACTTTCCTTTCCACCAAAATTTTCCGAAACCAAACACAGCCTAAGTAAAGTTCTCGAGGCATATCATCTAAGATGAACAGAAAGCGAACGGAAATTAGATAAATGGGTGGTGGAGATACAGTCGATGAAGAAGGGTTATCCACAAACTGTGACATGCGTAAATTAAATAGTTTTTTAATTTCATTTTATTCCTCGGTCACCAAAGAATGGCGTCATCACGAGTCTAAACGACTCCGTATGGAGTTGAGTAACTCTCAAGAAAAGGGTGGTCATCTCGTCTCTTTGGGGATCAGATCGACCGAGAAGAAGAGGATGGAAGAGAGAGAAAGAGAAGGCGGTGGAAAGATTAGGGCTTTGATAGAAAAAGCCACCGGCACGCCCGCGCCGGAGGTCGACGCTCGCTTCCTCAAAGCCATCAAGTACGTCGTTCGCTATTCTGATTCCGAGCTTCAACTCGCCGCCAAAACTCTGATGGACCTCATGAAGACCAACAACTCTGAGGTCTCTCCGTTACCTTGATTAATACATTCGGGATGCTCTCTCTCACATTGATTCTTAGATTGAAAACAAAATTGAGTTGAGTGATTAATGGTGATTTGGTTTCCGGAAATTATTAGGCGATCTGAATGAAATTAGTGCGGTGTGACATTGCAGGTGAGATATCTATCGCTTCTTATAATAGATGAGCTTTTCATGCGCTCCAAGCTTTTTAGAAGCATTATTGTGGCCAGTCTGGATCGGCTGCTGAGTTTGAGCATTGGATTTAGAGGAGTTCTTCCCGCCCCTGAGGCTGGTGCTGCCAAGCTGCGGTCCAAGGGGATTGAGTTCTTGGAGAAGTGGAACATTGCGTACGGGTTGCACTACAGGCAGATTAGGTTAGGTTTTGATTACTTGAAGAATACCCTAAGGTACCAGTTTCCCAACATTCAGGCCAATGCGGAGAGGATGGAGCGAGAGAGGATAGAGAGGGAGATGAGGACCAAGGAGATTTTGAGGAAAAAGTATGAACAGCTGAAAACAGATTTTCCGTCGATAAAGAAAGATATACAGAATACAATTGATGAGATCGGTGAATGTTTGGAAATCCTCCGTGTTGAGCAGAATAGTGTGCCTTCGGAGCAGTTGGATGATGAGGATGAGGAGGTCGAGTTTCGTGCTTCTGGAC
Organism: Kalanchoe fedtschenkoi; assembly: GCA_002312845.1. Lineage (NCBI taxonomy): Eukaryota > Viridiplantae > Streptophyta > Magnoliopsida > Saxifragales > Crassulaceae > Kalanchoe > Kalanchoe fedtschenkoi. The sequence goes on from NQLW01000022.1 coordinate 254,772, forward strand.
TCTTGCAGCTTCGTCTTGAAGCTTTGAAGGAAGGAGAAAAGATTCATGAGAATAATGACAATAAGGTGGTTGCTGATGCTCTCAGGGAGTCATATAGGGTGCTTGTGACCAGACACTTGGCTTCTGTGCAAAAGTGGACTTCTATGCTCGTGAGAGTTGAGGTGACAGATGATAGATGTAGAGAGACTATGTTGAAGGAATTCATTGACATTCGAAATCTTATCCTTTCAACACAGAAGAAATGTGAAAAGTCGGGCTGCTCTCTTTCGGATACTGTTTATCATGAGGAGGGAGAAATCTTATGGGAGGAGGGTGGGACAGAAGCAGTCGATGATAGGGCTTCGGGTAAGAAACCGGTCAAGAATGTTGAAGTTAATGATGGGATTAGATCAAAACATGAAGCGCCTTCATCCAGCAAGATGAGTAAGGAGTCGCGGGATATTGAATGTAACTTGGACCCTGTCAAGCAAAAGCTTCTAGCTGAAGCACCAGTTATAAAATTGGGGTCTTTTCATAATTGGAGTTCAAATGACGATGTGATGGCTAATTACAGGGGATTGGATCTGCAAAGCCACTGGGGTAGGGTTGACCAAGATGCTGTTATTCCGGCTCATAGAATCGCGGAATTGAACTTTCTGGCAACTGTTTATGAGGAGGAACCTGTAGAAATACAACCATGCCGTGCTCCTTTGAAGAAAGGGGGCCTATGTCCAAGAAGAGATTTGAAAATTTGCCCCTTTCACGGACCCATCATACCACGAGATAGTGAAGGAAAGCCTACTAATACAATCCGTTTCCCAGATGACATGCCAGGCCATCAGACCTCCGAATTAGATGACAAATCTTTTGATTCTAAGAATGAAATAGTGGAACAGTTGGCAAAGCAAGCAATCAAGAACGTTAGACATAGAGCTGAAGAAGAGATGAAAAATAAGAAGGCCATCAAGCGTGCAAAGCTTCTTAAAGTTCGTGAACACAATAAGGCTGTTCTAAGAGAAGCTGCGCTTGCTTCAACTTCAAGTTCTGCTTTCATTGGGGAAGACTTGGAGATGGCCAATGGTGGAAACAGTGCTTCAGAGAACAATGGGCAAAGTATAGCTTCAATTCAGCGTAGTAAAACGCCGACCAAAGCTCGTATAGCTGACAAACTTCGGAATCTTCGTTCAAGAAATGCAACAGTAAATTGCCACAAGCTAAGGATGCATCAATGATATTCAGCTCTGGCTACTCTGATGCGCTTGGGTGCTTAAGTGTCAGATGACAAATAAATTTTTGAAACATACTTGTTCCTTCTAGGCCATGTAAAGTTTGGCCCTTTTAACATGATTGTCAGAGTTAGTCTTGGGAGTTTTGAATCTTTTCTGGTTGGATCTGGTCTATAGGAATGACGTCTGGTGTCAATATTTGACTCTGACAGTGCGCTTTTGGTAACATAAGCAGCTTTCTTGAGGATCATTATAAATTCTGTTTCAGTTATGAGCAAGAGAACAACGGGGAAATTGAATCAAATGGAACGAAATAAACAATAATTGCTGCTATTATCTTTTCACACAATCCAGACGTGTGTTGGTCAGTCCAAGGGCACAGGTTATTTACAATGTGACGGACCCTAAAAATGTTTGTGGCCGAAAATTCAGGCACAGCAAGGTCAACAAGAGTTGAAAATGCACCCACTCACGGTCAGTATTTGAGCATCATGCTGCAGCCAAGTATCCCTGACAAAAGAAACAGGCAACCAAAACTCCCAGAAAAGCTCCAGCAATGACCTGGGACACAGTGTGGCCTAGAAGTTCCTTTAGCTTCCGCTTACTGATCGGATGACCTTGAAACAAATCTGCGACTATCATATTGAGTACCTGTCAAAATGCAACGACAAGCCCCATTTTAGGTCTGACCCATCCAGTCCAGACACACAAAGCAGTGCGGTGTGGTCCTTGCCTCTAAGGGGGCTGGACACGCAATGGTGCATCTCACGCTAAATAACAGGCAATAATATCTTCCTCATAGCAACAAGTAGCACTGGGAATGCCTCATTTCTTCAAATCAGTATAATGTGTTTGCTTAAACTTGGTATTAAAAATTGGTAGTAAGGGTTGTAGCTCCAAACAGGAAGGCAGCAAGAATCTCCCACTCTGAACTTATTAACTGCTTACTGAAAGAAATACCAGCTGACACTCAGTTTACCACCAAGACTTGAAGAACTCGGAGATCAGAGTACCAATGAGACTCGGATTCAGAACATTGTTTGACAATCCTTAATCACTAGACCTACACCTTATTATTAGAATGCATGTACAAACACACCAGAAACATGATTGAGAAGGATATCATGATCGCTTAGGATTACCTCAGCTTGCATTCCGGCATGTCTTCTGACACCGGTGGCATCATACATAACAATGAGACTGAATCCCAATGCAACCGGAAACAAGGAGTCGGCCACGCCATGACACAAGGCCACAGACGTGGTGAGCGCCGTGCAAAGCGCAGAATGCGAAGACGGCATCCCTCCAGACTCCAACAGAATCCCGAGCCTCCACTTCCTCTCCACGAAAAAGTTGAGAAACACCTTCATCCACTGCGCCGCGGCCCACGCCACCAGACCCGACACGAAGGTCGGGTTGGCAGCCAGCGTCGCCACAAACGGGCTTATTTTGACGCTCGCGGTCGACGTCACGCTCAGCAAAGCTGTCCCGAGCCCCCCGCTCTGCAAATACCCGCAACTTTGATCAAACACGTCACAGCAGCACGCGTCTTTACTCGACACCCACCCCCGCAGGCCTGCCAGTTCCATTGAGTTTTGGTGGCTCGAGGGAGGGGTTGGGTGGTTAGGAAGCGTGCAGGTGCTGGACGGTCTGAGGTTGGTGGGTTTGGGATTTGAGGGGAGAAAGGAGAGAACTTTGAGGATGAGGGGTCTGATGGAGAGCGCATCCATTTTGGAAGAAGAAGCTGAAGAAGCTGCTGGAGATGAAACAAGCGAAGAAGGCGGCTCTCCAGCTCCTGGTGGAAGTGGTGTCTTGCTACATTTGTTTGATTATAAAGACAAAAGAGAAGAAACGAGAGGCTGTGATATGAGTATGAGTGACAGACAATTTTAAAGTTGACAGCTGAAATTTTGATTTTGAGTGATTTTTATGATGTTTTGATTTAGATTCTCAGATAGGAAGTGCCCTTTTCTTTATCGCGATGTATCGAATATGTCACTAGAAGTGTTGAGAATATGCTGTTGCGCCCCTCGAAGGCCATGTTATCTGTAAAATAAAACATATATGTTTATTAACACAAGTCTTAGATTGAGTTTTTTCAAAACATTTTCACTTCATTACAAATTGGATCTTTCATTTCATTTTCATTTGGAATATTGAATATCCAATCTTATTGGATTAAGATTAAGTTACGAGTCCCCAAGGTCGTAGCCAATCGCTCTTGGGTGCTCCAGCAGTAAGTGGTCTCGTTTGCGACGTCGTTTTGATTATGATGAAATACGAAGTTATTTTTCTCGTTTTATCACTTGTTTTCTGTAAAATATAGAAACACAAATCATCTGATGAATATAACAGGTCAACTGATAAATATAGAAGCACAAATCATCTTATGATTATATCATATCAACTGTTGAATATTCATCAGTTACGCTCATATATTCATTAGTTGTTTTGGTCAACGAATATTGTATATCAACTGATGAATATTCAACATATTAATTAGTTGTGTTTATATATTCATAACTTGTGTTGCTATATTCATCAGTTGTACTTATATATTCATCAGTAGTTTTGGTCAACTGATGAAATGAAAAATCAACTGATGAATATTCAACATATTCATCAGTTGTGCTTATATATTCATTAGTTATGCTGTTATATTCATCAGTTGTGCTTCTATATTCATCAGTTGATTTAGTCAACTAATGAATATAGAAGCACAACTGATGAATACAGCAGATCAACTGATGAATATATAAGCACAGCTTGATTTGTTATATTAATCAGTTGTGTTGTATATTCATCAATTGTACTTATATATTCATTAGTTATTTTTGGTCGAACGCAACATAAGAGATGTGTTAATGTGGAATATGTAAAACGACGCCGTATTTTATTAAAATCAAAACGCCACCGCAAATGAGAGCACCTACTCATAGAGCACTCCAAGAATTTGCGGGTGGTAGCCTAATGATTGATTGATGAATTATTCATTTAATAGGTCGTGAGTTTTAATTTTAGCGACAATAGTTTTTCAAAAAATATTAAGAATGGTTATCATAATTGTTGTTTCAGATATTTAGAGTAACCTTGAACATCCTACAACTTAAAAATCTCACAATTTTAAATTCAATTATTCTCCACAGTTTATTAAAAACAAAAGACCCAAAAGGACACCGTCTTAAAGTCCTCTTATAACATCATTCTCGATTGTTTACTAAAAAAATTAAAAATATATATATAAAACAACACATTTTAAGTATTCTTGTACACACTTATATCTAACAATAATACATGCTCAATTTTTCTTGTTATATTGACTCGACCAAGACTTAAAACTTTGGTGACAAATGTTCTCTCAGCCTCAACGAGCTTTGTCCATCTTTTATGTTTAAAAATTTAGTTTATTCAAAAAAATTCAAATTTGTGTAAAAAATTAAATCTTATATAATAACATTATAGTGTCTGTCGTGCTTCCGGTCGGTTCGGTTTGAAATAGGTCAGTTCGGTTCGTTTGAAATGTTAGTGGTTCGGTTCGATTTCAAATTTTCGGTTATGATTTCAAATTTTAAAAAATCGATGACTAATAATTTAGTTTGGTTTTTATTTTTTTTAACCGAACCAATCTAAACCGGTCGGTTCGACAAGTACTCCCGGTCACGTGCCGATCACGTGACCCATCTCTCCTGCCCACACCCACCACACCTCCAACCACCCCCACCTCCAACCGCCCTCTCCATCCAACCGTCGCTATCCCTTTCACTCCGTCGAGTCGACGGGTGCGTACACTAATTTATAAATAAAAAATTTGTATTATTAAAATAAATCTATCAAATGAATTTTATGAATTTTTTTTTTCTAAATCTTTGATGGGATAAGACAAGTAATAATATAATATGATAATAATTTGCACAAATGGTGTGAAATAGAAATCTCCCATCATTAATAAAAATATAATAGTAAAAATGATCCTCATCTATTACATGTTGAGAAAAAATTCTAAAGGCCCGCATCAGAACTGTCATCGTTAGGTAATAAGGTGCAAATCATAATTTCTTCAAGATCGATTTTCTCTTCTTCGTCAACGACTCTTCCTCCTCGTCTTCCCTGAGTCATCATGAACACAAAGTTATCATCTCTTTTCCGCTCAATCTTAGTCCTAAGTCCAACCAAAGTCTTCAACACTTCAGTCATCAACTTTTCATTGAAATGCTCTACGAAGAGCGGCCAAGTCACCATCAACGGACCTGCAAATATCTCCTCTAACAGAAAGTTCCATCCACGGTGAGTAACGCAGCCTCCCACCGATGGATGGTGGAGATTCTTGTCTTAGTCAACACCATACTAATTTACCTCATTCCCGAAAATCTAAACAATTAAGTTGTTTCGAGGACTCAGATCAAGTACTCAATTCACAACAATAACATATTGATAATCAGGACTCCTCTGGGTGTAATAATACTTGACTCGAAGGAACATGTCTTCTCACATTGGGTTCAGATCCGATGCTGCATAATTAATTGTTGCGAGCACCAAATGACGTCGTTTTGATTACACCCACTTTCTCTCCCACGTGCCTTCAATCTTTCACTGACTTTCAGATCTGAAACAGAAACCTCTCTGATATGATTTTCTCATCGTCGGAGACCAGCGTACCTTTCCACCATTCAACAACTCTACCTCCCTGGCCACCACAAACTTCGAAGTAGGCAAGAGTTCTATCACTCGCTCCGGCTGCATCTCTATCCACGGCGCTGGCTGCTGGCAGCGGGCTACGTCATGATTTCTGGGAGCCTCTATCGCCGCTGCTTTATTCACAAAATGTAGCAGATAATTGGAAAATATGGCTCTCAGTTGAAGCTATAAGTAGTATTTATACTGCAGCCTTGAATTAGGTTTTCAAAAAATCCTCCAACACCTCACCTTTTTCTGTAATTTGGAGAAGACGAACCTAACTACGCGATTAGCCGCAATCAGATGGAAAATCTGATGGCAATCAAAGAAGAATGGGAGAGGATTTTCGTTTCAGATATGAAAGTGAGAAAACAGATGAAGAGGCACATGGCAGCGAAAGTGATTGCAATTAATATGGTGTCATTTTGGTGCTTGCAGCATTTAGCTGCATAGAAATTTTGGTACTTGAGTGAGTGAGGTTGATTGCATGAGATTTTTTTCACAAGATCTGCTCATGAAAGAATCTTGTACATGGAATCGTGCATTTATCACCATCTACATGTCTAAGTTTTCCATCACCAGGTCTAAGCACGATCTTCCCGCCAAAGCTGCATAGAAATTTTATCTTTTTAGATAGAGAACCATCACAAGCCACACATAGAGTTTGATTCTTATGAGATGATTCCAGATAAATTGTTTGAGCAGTTGGCCTTGAATCACTTCTGTTACTTGTTGTTTCATTGGTTAACTTCATCGATCCATCATCAATTATATGTTTATAAAACTTATTTATGGGATCGTTGTAAGAGTTAATTTCTGTCATCGAAACTCGAGCAGATGCGAATTCTAATGTTTTTGACGTATATTCTGAATTCATTCTCTATAACCCTAAGATCCTTGCAAGATCTTCATATGCAAGCTAATTGTTTTGAGGCAGGGCAGTTGAAGTGAAAAAGTAAAGATTTACTACTTTTATCTTGAAGTTGAAGTGAGATTCAGATTAGATTTGTGCCAAAAAAGTAAAGATTTCCAAGTGTTTCTGATGTATATCTTCAAGAAGTTTGGAAAGACTCGGACTTGTAAGCTGATAAAAATCTGACTTTGAGTTTGAGGTCAAATTAAAAAACAATCTACCCACTGACTTTGACTGTCCAACTAGCAAAAAGCTGTTGAGAATACGATTTAAACTCCTCTTAAAAAGTTAAGATCTCTGTTTCCTCATTCCATAGCGTTTTGAATCATCAAAATCAGACATTAGACATGGAAGTTATGGTTCTCAAAAGTTGTTAAGATCTACTGACCCAGATGTAGAAATATCGCACATCGCGTGCTCTTTAATGATCCACTGCGCGCTTGGCATGTGCGTGCGGCCGGTTGCTAAGTTGGGTCTTGGATCATTTCTTTTGATGACACGTTTCCGCTGCTTGCCATGTCATCGTGTGCACGGTTCCTACACTCGAGCAAATGCTCTATTTTATCTTTCGATGTGAAGTTGTATGTATTTATCTCTAAAAACCTTCATTTTAGTATGTTTTTATATTAAAAGATCTAAAATAATTCTAAAATATAAAAACTAGCTCAAACCATTAAATAATACTCTTTAATGGTTAAAAATAAAGTGAGTTACATATATAATGGACTGAATAATTTGTCTCATCAAAGACCTTGCCAGAGATATAGAGAAATTTTCAAAAGAGAACTTTAAAGAGGTGAGAGCACTCGTCGTTGACACAAATCAGATAATGCAGAAGAAAAGAATGCAAGCAAAGTTGAGTATCTTCACTACTAAATGAGCGGCGTGAAAGAGAAAATTATTCCACCCGTGGTTGCAAAGGACACTTTCTTAGAGATTACAGATTTAGAAATAACACATAAAACTTTAACAAGACAGAGCGAAAGTAAGACAAGAGTGAAGTTGAGTGAGACTTTGAGGCAACATATGCTGAAGTTGAGGACAACGGAGATGTGTCTGAGGAAAAAGAAGAGTGGTATCTTTCAAATCATAACTGTGATGATTTATGGATAGAAGAATTGAAGAGTGAACATGTAAGATAACAACAAGCTCTGTCAACCTGATAAAGATTATTATGATGGCACTGATTGAAAAATTAAGGAAAAATCAAAGTTTGGAAACTGTTCAAATTCAAAACTGTTGAACCTAGAAACTGATAGAATGAACAATGAGATAGCTGAGTGGTCCAAGATAATTATGATGAGTGCATCTCATTAGAAAGTAATGAAAAAAATAAGATTTATCATGCGAAAGAAAATAATAGTGGTTGTCAGAAGAGAGAAAATTCAAATTTTAAAAAGGTCCATAAAAGTTAATAACTTATACAATAAGAGAATTGACATAGGACCATATCACTTTACTCAGGAACTTAATACCAAGACGATTAGTAACAAAACATACTCACCCTCAAGAGTTGATGAACTGGACAAGAGAGTCAACAAAGTTATCAACAATCAGATGAAAGGAAGAGAGCTTAACAAGCCTTTGCAAAGCAATACATTAGTATTGTAAAGACTCTTGACATTCATTTTGATGGACATGAAGATAGTATCATAGTTAATTTTGAAAAGATCCAAAAGATTTTTAATATCAACAATATAAACCACAATCACGAAGTTGAAAGATGAAGTTGGGATTAATTCTTTGATTCACCACTGCTAAGTTCACTCTCTCTGAAATTGCCATCGATTGAAATTCTAAAATTAGGATATTTTGAAGTTTCTGGAGTGAAGTATTCTACATTTTGCCTATTCAAAGAACTTCAGCGAAGTTAGGCGTAGTATTGATGAATGAATAGAAATTATTCAGAAAGGTAAGTGGATTTTTTGAAGGTGATATAAAGTTTTTCAGTGTAGTAAAAAATTCAAGGAAAGTTGGTTGAAGAGGAAGACAAGATGAGACCACATAAGATAAATTTGATGTTGGAGCTAATATCAAGAGTCCAACAAGATGAGAATAGAAATTAGGCATTGACAGGAGTGTAGGAAGTCAGTGTCTCTGTGCCTAATTTGGCATATGAGATTTAATTCGACAAGCCTAAAAATAAAAGTTGAAGCCCAAAAAAAGTTAGAACAATGTGGAGTATTTTAGAGTTTTATAAAATATATTTTGTAGGAAATATTCCATAAAATATTTCATTAATTTTTTTAGAGATTTTATTTTTGACTATTACATAGGAATAATTACGCCGACCAGTAGAAATTTTAAAGTAGTATAAATAGAGAGAAGTGGGTGATACACAATTCTACCATTGACAACCTCCCTTTAAAAACAAACAGGATCAACTTTATTGTCATATTTCAACATGGTTGTGGTGACTCTAAGCAGGACCAGCCCTGAAGCTTGACCCATGTGGGCGGTTGCCCAGTACCCAACTAGGGGTGTAAATTCGGTTATTAACCGGCCGAATAAGAAATTCGGTTAACCGAACCGATTAACCGACTGAAAAAATCATTAACCGTTAACCGAACCGAATAACCGAAAAACTCAAAACTCGGTTAAATTAACCGAATTTTCGGTTAATTTAACTGAATTTTAACCGAATTCTCAAATAATTAAGAAAATAAAATACCCTCCTGCTGTTGGAAATTTTACATCTGAAATTGAAAATAAATTTACAACATATCAATAGTGATGAAATTAAACAACTAATCCAGCATTGGTGAATTGGTGATCACCAGATAAACTGAGTTTAGCTCCTTTAAGCTTTTCAGGGTTTAAGGGTGGCACAACTTCCAAAGGAATCTGAAGCGAATAAAAGGAACACAAAATGGAGTTAAGCAATTCACTAAATCCGACCCCCAGAAGCAACTGATGGGCAAACAATGACACGACCTGCAACTCATCAGCTCTTTGATGAAGAACATCCATAGCTTTAGAAGGTTGGTATACGGTAAAAGCTGGAACCTTAGGCTTCAAGAGCAGAAACACAAACCCATTATATACAAATAACTACAACCGTTATGATTATATTGAATTGATTGTATCTTAAATATTCCAGCTTTGTGTGAAGCAATCTTGTCAATTGTATCTCCTGCACATCATCACATGACAATAAATTGTGTAAGAGGTATGGACCTGATGCACTGAAAATTAGAAAGATGCAAGGTGGTATGCTATATTAGCTCTTGCTTCTCAAATAATGTCCCTAGGAGTGAAAATTCCAACAGCCAGAAGTAGGGAAAATTTAGATACAGTAAAGATACTATTGAGCGGTAAATGAATCACGAATTAAGTAGCCAAAATATAGCGGACCGACCCAGTGTTTCAGTATGATCCATCCCCAACGAAGTGACACCGCAAACAACAGGCTCTTTTATCTGTGCATTCACAGCAGATACCATAAACACAAGGTTGACTCAGTTTCAACAATTCAGGAAGAGAAAACATAAATCCATAAATAAAATACTGGATACTAGTTAGGTATGGAGCCACACTCGTACCACATTTGTTGAGTCTTTTTTTCCTCCGAGACCAACTTCAATAACGGCAACTTCCACCTGTTAGCATGATTTATTTAAGCAACCTATATGCAGTAATTATGTGCTACTCAAATTAGACTGCAATCAAGAATGTCTTCCATCTGTGGACAAACCTTTTCTGTGATGAATATTTTGAACACCAATACTGTAAGAGACTGGAAAAGTGGAGGCATTGGCAAATCTTCATCAACCCCAGCCTACAAGTCACAACTGCTATAATCAAAAGCAAGTTATAATCACACCACTGAAAGAGTCTTAGACATACAACTACATTCAAATTTTTGTCATCAGAAACATGAGTTGTTAGCAATATTTGATATTAGTTGTACACTAAACGACAATGGTCTCATATTTTTCTATCCTATTAAAACTTTTCAAACATATACAATTTCAAAGCAACACAAATCTCTTCGCAAGAATTTCAGATCTGTAGCTTTTCAAATATTTGATTCCACTATCTTTCGGATTCCGCAGCCTCAGCCTCAGCTGCATCCGCATCCACAAGCCGCAGCCTCAGCACAGCCGCAACCGCAACCGCAACCACAACCACAATCAAACACACCAAACTAAACCCTAGCCGAGTTGAATCACTTACCGTTACCACAAACGAGGCGGGGGAGGCGACATAGGTGAATCGAGCGACTGTCCGATGCGTCGTGAGGCAACAGGGCGTCGGGACTGTTCAGATCTGACAACAAACGGGCGGAGCTTGCTGGATGGAGAGACGAAGGCGTCAGGACGAGGAGATCTGGTGGCTGGGATGGGCGGAGCTTGATGGATGGTGGAGCAGCAGAAGATTGTTGGTGCATATAAGGGCACACATTGTCCCACATCGCTCATTAGCTCATAAGATTGCATTCATAAGTATAGTTGGACTCTCCCACTCATTGCCAATTGGTTTTAAGTGTGGAATCAACTTGCTAACATGGTATCAGAGCGGGTTTTAGCCGCACCCCTGGATGAACACGTCTAACGTGTTGGTTACGTCCGCACGAGGTCCCACTTGCGAGATATTGATTTAATACGGTGTCGTCCGTCAGATGCGGTTTCGTCCGCTTACGATCTCGCAAGTGAGGGGGTGTTGGCCCATATAAGGGCACATTGTCCCACATCGCCCATTAGCTCATAAGATTGCATCCATAAGTATAGTTGGACTCTCCCACTCATTGCCAATTAGTTTTGAGTGTGGAACCAACTTGCTAACATGGTATCAGAGCGGGTTTTAGCCGCACCCCTGGATGAACACGTCTAACGTGTTGGTTACGTCCGCACGAGGTCCCACGTGCGAGATATTGATTTAATACGGTGTCGTCCGTCAGATGCGGTTTCGTCCGCTTACGATCTCGCAAGTGAGGGGGTGTTGGCCCATATAAGGGCACATTGTCCCACATCGCTCATTAGTTCATAAGATTGCATCCATAAGTATAGTTGGACTCTCCCACTCATTGCCAATTAGTTTTGAGTGTGGAACCAACTTGCTAACAAAGATCCGATCCAAATCTGGCCGGATCTGGTCGTACAGAGGCGGCGGTCGGTCGGTCGAGCGGTAGCGGCGAGGCATGCAGGGCATCACCAGATCTGGTGGAGCAGTCATCCGGAGCGGCGTCCGGCGTGAATCAGAGTTGGATCTCCGGCTCTGCTCGGCCTCACGATGCCGGTCACCGTCTGATGCATCGGCTGGGGTGAGATTGTGGGTAGGAGAGGTGAGAGGTGACAATATATGGATGGGGAGGGGAAGAGAAGACGGTGGTCGTGGCTGGGTAGAGAGGCGGTCGATGGGAGAGAAGGTTGTGAGGAGGGGAGACGCGAGTGATGAGAGAGAAAGAGAAGAGGGTCGAAAATGAACCAAGCAACCAACACTGCATTTTTGGGAAACGACGAGATTTGATTCGGTTAATCGGTTAACCGTATAATCAAATATATTTAACCGTTAACCGAACCGAATTTTTCGGTTAACCGCGGTTAAAAATTTCGGTTAACCGACTTCGGTTAACGGTTTTAACCGTATATTGAACACCCCTATGCCCAACAACTAGTAGGGGCCCATGCTGGGAGCGGATAAGAGCAAATCTTCATCTTTCATATGCAAAAAATTATGTTCATAGAAAGATACCTATGTTGTTTCGAACTCTCAACCCACATTTAACTAAATAAGACCTAAACCGACTAAACTAGCTACAATTCTTATTGTTTTATGCTACCAAAAAATACTAATGCATAAAACCCATGATTGAATTTCGCCCAGAGTATTCTAAACCTCAGGAACTGGCCTGACTCTAGAATTCCTTAACCACGTCCATTTTTTATCACGGATCAAATGCATTTTGTTTGACCTTACTAGGTTAGGAGCGAAGGAAGTCAAAATGTTTCTTAAGGCGTAAAGCACCATCACCGATCGTTCACTGAACATTACGTAAGCTCAGCTCCTCATGACATGTGTCATAATGCCTGTTAGAGCACAGATGAGGCCTAATCAAATCTTGCCGGCATTTCGTCAGTCATCCATCCCGATTTCCTGCTGTGGTATCTTTCAAATCATAACTTTGATGATTTATGAACAGAAGAATAGGAGAGTGAACATGTAAGCTAACAACAAGCTCTGTCAACTTGATAAAGATTGTTATGATGGCACTGATTAAAAAATTAAGAAAAAAATCAAATTTTGGAAACTGTTCAAATTCAAAACGTTGAACCTAGAAACTGATAGAATGAACAATGAGATAGCTGAGTAGTCCAGGATTGTTATGATGAGTGCATCTCATTAGAAAGCAATGAAAAAAAAAAGATTTACCATGCGAAAGAAAATAATGGTGGTTGTCAGAAGAGAGAAAATTAAAATTTTAAAAAAGGCCCATAAAAGTTAATAACTTATACAATAGAAGAATTGACATAGGACCATATCACCTTACTCAGGAACTTAATACCAAGACGACTAGTAACAAAACATACTCACCCTCAAGAGTTGATGAACTGGACAAGAGAGTCAACAAGGTCATCAACAATCAGATGAAAGGAAGAGAGCTTCACAAGCCTTTGCAAAGCAATACATTAGTATTGTAAAGACTCTTGACATTCATTTTGATGGACATGAAGATAGTATCATAGTTAATTTTGAAAAGATCCAAAAAAATTTAATATCAATAATATAAACCACAGTCACGAAGTTGAAAGATGAAGTTGGGGTTAATTCTTTGACTCACAACTACTAAGTTCAGTCTCTCTGAAATTGCCATTGATTGAAAGTCTAAAATTAGAATATTTTAAAGTTTCTGAAGTGAGGTATTCTATATTTTGCCTATTCAAAGAACTTCAGTGAAGTTAGGCGTAGTACATATGAATGAATAGAAACTATTCAGAAAGGTATGTGGATTTTTTGAAGGTGATACAAAGTTTTCTAGTGTAGTAAAAAATTCAAGGAAAGTTGGTTGAAGAGGAAGACAAGATGAGACCACATAAGATAAATTTAATGTTGGAGCTAATATCAAGAATCCACCAAGATGAGAATAGAAATTAGGCATTGGGAGGAGTGTAGGAAGTCAGTGTCTCAGTGCCTAATTTGGCATATGAGATTTAATTCGACAAGCCCAAAAATAAAAGTTGAAGCCCAAAAAAGTCTAAGAAAAGTTAGAACAATGTGGAGTATTTTAGAGTTTTATAAAATATATTTAGGAGGAAATATTTCAGTAATTTTTTAGAGATTTTATTTTTGACTATTTGATAGGAATAATTACGCCGACCAGTATAATTTTTAAAGTAGTATAAATAGAGAGAAGTGAGTGATACACAATTCTACCATTGCCAACCTCCTTTTAAAAACAAATAGGATCAACTTTATTGTCATATTTCAACATGGTTGTAGTGACTCTAAGCAGGACCAGCCCTGACGCTTTGCCCATGTGGATGGACGCCCAGTGTCCAGCAACTAGTAGGGGCCCATACTGGAAGCGGATAAAAGCAAATCTTCATCTTTAATATGTAAAATATTATGTTCATAGAAAGAAACCAATGTTGTTTCGAACTCTCAACTCACATTTAAGTAAATAAAACCTAAACCGACTGAACTAGTTACAATTCTTGTTGTTTTCTACTACCGAAAAATACTAATGCATAAAAAAGAGGGCCGATGATTGAATTTCGCCCAGAGTCCTCTAAACCTCAGGAACGGGCTTAACTATAAGAAACTCCTTACCCACGTCCATTGTTTATCACGGATCAAATGCATCTTGTTTGACCTCACTGGGTTAGGAGCAAAGGAAGTCAGAATGTTTCTTAAGGTATTGTTCTTGAATTAAATTAAGGGGGGGAAGAGAGGAGAGAAGAGGAGAGGGAGGGATTTGAAAAGAAAATATATATTCTTGAGTTTTTTGATGAGGGGGTTTGAGGGTGTTTGAACCCCATTCATTCTCCTCCCAAATTGGAGGGATTTGGAGGAGAAGAGAAGTGAAGAGGTGAAAATGACAATTTTACCCTCATTTTATTCAAGGGTAATTTAATAAGTAAATTATATTGTTTCCCTTTCCCTTCCAATTCTCTCATAAACTCAGGAACAATTATTTACCTTTAAATTTTTTCTTTCCTTCCTTTTCCTGTCATCAGAGCCAAGTTGGAGGATACGCTTCTCCGGCACCCTCGATTTTCAAGCCTACAGGTTTTGGAACAATGCAGATCAATTTATTGATCATGTTTTTTTTTTAACAAGAACTCTCTTAAATTGTTCTTGCAGGTGACAGATGAAAAAGATGGGAAAATGAAATGGGTGCGCACACAAGTGGACCTCAGCAACCACGTTCGAATCCCGAAAATCGATGTGAATATGAACATATCACCAGACAAAATTGTTGAGGACTATGTCTCAAATCTGACCAAAACCTCATTAGACATGTCCAAGCCATTATGGGATCTCCACCTCCTCAACATCAAGACCTCACAGGCTGAAGCTACTGGAGTTTTCAGGATCCATCACTCCATGGGGGACGGCACGTCTCTCATGTCACTTCTCTTGGCCTGCACTCGCCAAATGGCTAACCCTCAAGCTCTGCCGACCATCCCCACGGCTCTAAAGGATAGGAAATGCCGTCAACTTGGTTTCGGAGGCTGCTTCTGGAACCTTCAGAAGATGCTGTGGAATACTTTAGTAGATATTGTGATGTTTATGTGCACAGCATTGTTTTTGAAGGATACGACGACACCTCTGACAGGCCCACCCGGGGTTGAGTTCACTCCGCGGAGGTTTGTTCACCGGACAGTGAGCTTGGAAGACATGAAGCTGATCAAAAACCATCTCAATGCCGTGAGATTTCATTACAGCAAGATATATATCTTTAAGTTTAACATGAATCATATATTGTTCCCATCCTTAGTATGTTCTGTTCAATATTTCCAGACCATAAATGATGTTGCTCTGGGGGTGACGGAAGCTGGATTATCTCGCTATCTCAACAGAAAATATGGTTAAGCTCAAACAAATTAATTTTTTTTCCGGTTTAGGGGATGAAATTTTTATGATTTGCTTATGCTTTTATATGCAGGAGAGCTGCAGAAAAAGGATGCAGGATCATTTGAAAATCAGAACTATCTGCCTAAGAAAATCCGTATGAGATCGACTCTTCTTATAAATCTAAGACCAGCAGGCATCCAGGTAAAAGTCACTTGTCCTAGCTAGTATGAATTGTGACTTCTGTTTTCATATCATTTTTTCTTGCAGGACCTTGCGAAAGTGATGGAGAAGAAAATGGAAGGC
>NQLW01000022.1:286997-297432 GCA_002312845.1 Kalanchoe fedtschenkoi
TCGCCCAGGCCGCCAGTCGCCTGCACCTGAGTGTCGTCGCCTGCACCACCAATTGGCTCTTCTGTCATACGTTTTCATGGTAAAACTCAGTTATTTAGAATACTTTTGTTCTTACCTCAGTTACAAGTCCATTATTAATCGATGTTTCCACACATGATACGCAGACAACGACTGTAAAATATATCATGACCAAACCTTTATTTATGTAAGAATTGTGTGAGTGGTGGGATTCACATGCTATAGTCAATTGATATGGATGCAACTATGGATGAAGTTGTTGAGATTGAATCAGGTGTTTTAAGTTATTTGTATTCCTTTATTTAGTAATTTTTTATAAGTTCATTCTAATAATTTTATTATTTTCTCCTTGAAGTTATAAAATCAGATCCCCATTTATCCAATGCTTTTTCTGGAGGCTTATCTCATTCATAGTGACTAAGGTATACAATCAGGTGTAGTATTTTCTATATATCCTCTAAAGCTGAGTGAAGGCAATTCAGAACCATATAACATGTGTGCAACTGCAACTAGTCTCTTAAATATTATTTGCCAATGTAAGTTTTAGGTGAGGTTATTTATGAATTGAATAGCTGACTTGCTTTATATTCTTACAAGATTTTGTTCCATTTCCTGAATCAAACAATGAGTCATGGCTCCAAGATCCAAGGGCTGGATAGTTGGCTTGAAGATTTACTGAGCATCACCTACTATATCAATTTCCTACCTCAGCCTGTTTTGCTTCACTAGTTACTACAGCTTCAAACACATATCGTCACAGTTATGTGTTTTATCAATTATTAGTTTACTACTGTTGTATCTAGATTTAAGAATAATAAGCTTATGAAGAAGTTGAAGTATTGAAACTTTTCTCACTACTTTTTTCAATTGTTTATAGATAATTAGTTTTACATGTATTAATTGGTTGTATGTTACACATTTTATTAGGTTGGTTATACATGTTTTTTAAGTTAGTCTTTTAAATTAATTTTGACTGAACCGAACCGAAGTCGAACCGAACTGATCAGTTTGATTCAGTTTGGCTTTTCAAATTGTATGGTTCGGTTCGGTTAAAAAAAATGAAAACCGATGAATATCGGTTTGGTTCAGTTTTCACATAAAACCGAATCGAATCGAACCGTTACAGTCCTAATGATGAACATGGTTATGCATCTGAGGAACATTCATGTGTATTTGATGAACATAATTGTTCATATGATGAATTGGTTGTCCATGAGATGAACATAAGTGTATAGTTCATTAATATAAAAGTTCAATTAATGAACATAGTTTATTTATTAAAAAGGTGATATTTCTCTGGTTAAACATACATTATATCTGATGAGAGATAAGTATGCATCTGATGAACATTTTTAAGCATCTTATGAGCATAGTTGTCCACAAGATGAACTGTATGTTCGTACGATGAATATTAATGTGTAGTTCATGAACATATGAGTTCAATTAATTAACATAGTTTTTATATCTAATAAAAATATTGATGTTTGTCTAATTAAATATAAGTTATATTAGATAAAATAATACGTATCAGATGAACATGGTTGTGCATCTGATGAACATGTTTATGCATGTTGAACATAATTGTTTGTATGATGAACTAGATGCCCATCAGATGAACATAAGTGTGTAAATCAAGACATACAAGTCCAATTAATGAGCATAGGCTTGTATCTAAAAAGTATTGATGTTTGTATGGTTAAACGTATGTTATATCTAATGCAAACACAAGTATGAATCTGAGGAACTTGCATGTCATCTAATAAACATTCTTGTGCATCTGATGAACTGATTGTTCAGCTTATGAACATAAATGTGTCATTTATGAACATACGAATCCAATTAATTCACATAGCTTTATATCTAAAAAATACAGTGATGTTTGTTTGATGAACATGGTCATCTATCTGATGAACATGGATGTGAATCTATTACATGTTTATCCATTTGATGATATATGCATTTGATAAACATAGTTATGCATATCTTATATATCTTTAATAAATGAACATAACAAAGTAACTCATTAACATACCTTCATATCTAAGGAACATTAATACACATATGATAAAAAATATCTAACTACATAAAAGATAAATTAATATAATATATTTGTATATAAATATTTGCATACAATAGACAACATACGATCTTCATCATCTTTATCTTTAAAAATTTCTAGACATAATAGATCAGCCATCAAAGAAAATAAAACTGAAAAAACATGAAAACTTATCAAAAAATTGATTAAAAACACAAAGATTTCCCCCAAAAATAGACAAATCAAATATAACCTTGATTCAATAAAGTCAATATGCTCAACATCGAACTAGCTACAGCGAAAATCAACCACGTGATCAAAAAAACTTGGTTTCCAAAAAAAAAAAATTCCATTCGCCCCGAAAACACATTAAAAGACGTTGCTATAAAAAACTTAACAAAATAGTATCATTTTCAAGTTAGAGCACCCAAAAATTACAGTTTTATAGTTTGGATTTTTATGAATCAAATCAGTTCACAACTTATGCATTTTTATGGCTTCCGAAATTGTATTTAAGTTAATTTTTAGATTTTGGGGTTTTCTTTATAAAAGTTTATATGATTTACTTTTATCTAAGCTTACAAAACTGCAATTCACATAGCAAAAATCATAATTATGAATAAATATTTGCGGACAGAGCTTCCAATAATGTGGTACAATCACTTCAATTAATACTCTTATGATGTAAATGAAAAGGTATTTGATTGGAAGAGATTCTCTCGTAAAGCCCAAATGTCTTGCAATATTACCACTTACACGAGTTGCCATACCTCCAATGAATGCTTGTGATTCTTGGTTGTTGACAAATAATCCTAAGTGTGAAACAATATCAAGAATCTTGCTAACTAAAAGGATAGTTTGCAGATTACCGTGACAAAACATTAAAAGATCATCAATATAAAGGAGATGATTTATTCATGTTCTAGAGCACTTAGAATTAAATTTGAAATTTTGATCAATTTTAATGCTTCTTAAGAGTCTTGATAGAATTTTCATTGCAAGAGTGAGTAATAGAGAAGAAAGGGGACAATCCAACCTTAAGCTTTGTTGACCCTTGAAATAACTAGCCGGAGCACCAATAATGAGGATGAAAAAAATGTGAGTATGTGATGCAGTTCATAATCCAGTCTATAAAGAGTGGTGAAAACACAAAATGATTAAGAATATCTTTGATGAACTGCAAACTGACCTAGAATCAAAACCCTGGTAAGGTTTATTCAATGCAATATCTATGAGATAATGTAGACCTTGAATAATCTATGATTATAGATTGAGCAAACAAAATATTATGGACAATATTTATGTATTGATGAAGGCATCTTGCTCACATCCTATAAGCTTAGAGACACAAATCGACATTCTTTTTGAAATTAGACCTGTAATATTTTTATAAATGATGCTGCATAGAGAAACTAGTATGGAATCATTGGTTGTGGATGGACTGTTTGTCTTTGAAATAAGGGCTAACAAAGTTGAATTAATTGATCTAGTCATTTTACAAGTCTTGAAATAGGATCTGATAGCAGTGCAAATATGTGAGCCAATCATAGGCCAGCAAGCTTTATAATATTTAGAAGGAAAAAACTCAAAAGGGCCCCCGAACTACCAGCCTTTATCAAATTACGGTCTGAACTATCACGTTTCTAAATAAGGTGCACACCATTAATTTTTTAACAGATTTTCTTACTCCGTTAACAGAAAGTTAATACAGTTAAAAGATCTAACCTACTGTTAATAAAATAAAAAAATTAGAATTTATGTATCCACATATCCTCTTCTTCGTTCCTCACTTTCCCTTGTACGCCACGTTATTTTGCGGCGATGGCAGCTCGCTCAGTTTCATATCCAGCGTCTCTCTGTTCAACTCGATCTCGTACACGTTGGTGTCATTTGAGTAGTAGAGTGCCCCATGTCGTTCTGTGCCCGGTCTGCCTTTCAGATTCTTATTGTAGATGGAGAAAATGAGGTCGGAATGACGACGCCGGATCAGGCCGGAGTGCTGACTGGAGGCTTGGAGATGATGTGTTTAACGAGGTTGTGGTTGTAGGTAGCGGCGTTGTACGCATTGCGGCCAATTTAGTCGTAATCACAGCCGTTCGATCGTCCAGTTTCGACGATCCAGATCTAATCAGCACTTAGGGCCGCCCCCGTGGCATTTAATGGAACACTTGTTCGGCATATCGGGCAGACCGCGACCTTCACCAGTCACGCATTGATGCAATTTGAGTGGAACACGTGACCGCACCACGATAAAATTTGGTACCGGACTCCGTCGTGGAATCTCTCCAAACAGATCATGCATTCGGGATCCGAATCGACTGCCCAATCGCGCTTGGGATAATAGAACTCGATGAACTGTGATAAATCCTCACGCGATAATGGGTCTCGGTTGTGCCATGTGGGGGAGGAGGAGCCAGAGCTAGCGGCCGACTAGGAAGACGTGGATGAGAAGGATGGGGGCGAGGGCGCCGCAGAGGAAGAAGAGCGGGGTGAGGATGCACATTATCATGACTCTGAGGATGATGGACTAATATTAGTGGCGGGCAGTTTCGCCTAGTGCTGAGTGGTAGTGGAAGAGACGGGGGCTGCGAAGGCATGTTGGTGACGGTTCACTCCTTGGATGGCGCCGTCGTTGTCCCGGTGAGCAGTGATTGACATTTCAAATGGAGAAATTAGAATTACAGTGGATGATGAGGTTGCGAAGGTGAAAGAATGAAGATGATGAGATTTTGGAAAGCTAAGGTGGAGTATATAGAGATGGAGGAGATGAGAGGCGTAGTAGGTAAGGATGGAGGAGATGAAGTTATTGTCTTGTGAACGGCGTTGTAGTGGATGGGTCGGAGATGAAAGGCAGAGTTGGTAGGGCGAGAAGATGAAGTTAGGTAGAGCCATAGTAAATTTTTAATTTTCTCACACAATCAATGGTGTGTAAAGAGAGTTAATGGAGCATTAATGTAGTTGACATGTCCATCAAAAGTGACGGCACATGCCCCTTATTTGGAAAACGCGGTGGTTCCGACCATAATAGGGTAGGACGCGGTAGTCCAGTGCCTCTTTTGGGATTTTTCTCTATTAAGAATTAAATCTATCAATGTCTGGACTTTTGTTATTCCTCATCTCAAAAATACTTTTTCTGATTCCTTCATTTGTGAACTGAGTGCAGAGACAATATCATATGTATTATGAGTAACTCTGGGAGAGGTAGAAAAATCATGAGGAGTGATCTTGTCATATTACAGATTTCACTTCTCATTTTGGATGGAGGACATAAGATGAAGGACATTATTGGTGAGATATATATTGAACTCCATGCAAACATATTGGTACAGGATTTTTGATCTCTCCAAGAATATTCTAAAGAGGATATATACAGTTTGCAAAAGAGTTTTATAGCTTAAGGTCATTCTTACTCTGTTTCTTCTAAGGAATTAAAGATTATTAGTTTTTGTTTCATTGCTGCTAATGCATACAACATTTGGAAGACCATGAATAACAAGATTTTCAAAAATTCAGCCTTCCACAGATCTCATATCTTATACTTGGTGAAGATGGAATCATCTTTGAAGATCAGTTGCAGTTAGAAAATAAAAAGCTTCAAGTTTCAACTCAAGCTAGACTCAAAAGTTACATATTGAGCACTTATTAACTTAGTATAGTTATTTTGTATTCTTTATTTTGGGCCTAAATTTTTTCCTTTTCCAGTACATTCCTTCTTATCAATACAAGCAATTATTTTGCAAAAAAAAAAAATCATAGTTATGAACAATTATTTACACGTTCGATTGGCTAAATGTTCATACTTCACAAGTATAATTTTAAAACCTAGTAGATATGATTTAAAAAGAATGAAAAAACTCAAAAGGGGTCCGAACTATCATCTTTTACCAAATTACGTTTGAAGTACCGTATTTTCCAAATAATGTGCAAAGACTGTCAATTTAGACGGATAACCCAACTTCTTTAACCTCCATTAATATCCAAGATCCACCATTAAAAAGTCAAATAAAAAACTATTTATAAATAAAAAACTAACGCATAACAAGTCATGTTTGAGAGCCGATTGGCGGCTTGGAATTGTCCAGTTGCAGCTGAACAAAATCTGGAGAATCAACTAAAAATCACGATCACCCACTTCCTAAGTTGATTAAAGCTGTAGAATTTTTATCATACCCATACAATCATATAAAAACTAGAATTCATCTTTGATTGAAAATCAATAGAAATAAAGATTAAAACTTTAACAACATCGGACACACTTATAAAGCCCCAATCGAGCAATAACACACCCAAACTAAAATCCTAAATTCCAACTTATAATGATGAAGTGTTGAAGAAGTTGATTCTAAGATCAGTAGCTCAGCAAACACATCCAACAACTTTCTCCTAAAAAATACAAAATGTGTTATGCCCAAGTGATCAGTACTTCTCCTCGGCGTTGAGAAGACCACCACCGACGCGTTACCATCTCCCACCTACATACCACCACCACCAAAGTCCATCCTTTTTGCACCTATTAAATCATTTGATTTCTGCGATCCGGATCTGCACATCGCCATGTCTGCGCTTGTCCATGTCAGTAGAAGTAAGGGTAAGGAGATTAGCACATCCAGATCTCCACATCTGCACCCGATTTTCACTTCAGAGAGTGCGTAATGGAGACTTGATGTTCTTCAAATCTGTCGATAGGGTATACATTGAGAGAAGAAGAATCCGGCTTTATGGAGAAACTACAACATCATCTTCATTATGAAAATTTTCAATATCGATCCTAAATTTTCCAGATGACGGAGGAGAGGAAAATGTTGGTGCAAATCACGGTTTCGAGTTTCGACATCAGCATCGACTGAGGTTTCAATCGAGCTTGACTAGGCTGAATTTTTTTATTTATAAATAGTTTTTTCAATTAACTCTAATGACGTGTGTTGAGTGCTAACTGAGATAACTATCTGTTAATGGAGTTAATTTGTCCATCTAAATTGACGACTTTTACACCATGTTTACAAAATACGGTAGTTTAGACTATGGTTGGGTAAATGATGATAGGTCGATGCTCCTTTTGAGTTTTTTTTCTAAAAAAATTAAAAATATTTAAAAAAAATTAAAAGTAAGATATATGACATATATTTTTGGGTAAACTATAAAAATAGAATATGAACTACCAAACTTTCTGAAATCGTGGGTGTAACCACCAAATTTTATAATTCTAAAAAAATCATTTGAGATTTTTCTATAATTGATTAAATGATAATCCAACCCCGATAAAATTTAAAATAATTATAATTCTGTCTCTAATAACATAAATTAATACAATATAATTTAAAATAAATAAAAAATATCATTTTTATACTGATTCAAATCGACATCTTAGATAGAAATGATTATATTTTGTAATTTTTGTAATTTTATTGTGTTATTTTATGTTATTAGAGATTAAATTTTATTTTTTCTGAAATTTTTTGAGTTAGATTTTAATTTAAATAATTATAAAACAGTCACAAAATGATTTAAAACTGTAAATTTTGATAATTAAATTTTTTAATTTCAGAAAATGTGTTAGCTTTATATCCATTTTTAGTTTTTAAATTTGAGAAAAAATAAGAAATAATACTTATTTTTTAAGTTTTACAATGACTATTTGACTCAGTAGTATCTTACTCCTTCCGTCCTCTGATACATGTCGTTTAATGTTAATTTAAGTAGATTAAGGTGAAGTAAACGCTAGCGGTTGAACATAGTGAGTGAGTGGTTGATATTTTTTTTAAAAATTCATGCAAAAAGTAAAATTGATAGATTATTACTGGTGATGAATAATTTTTCATTGATTATGATAAAGAAGTGATTAATGTTTGACGTTTGTATTTGTTGATATTAAATACGCATTAAAAATTATTAAGTAATAAGTAAAAGTTGACAAAAAAAATCAATTTAGTGATATATATATATAAAAGATGACAGAGAAAGTATAAGAAAAAAAAATTTATTTTTTTGATTTTATTTTCTTGAAAATATTTTCCCACTTGCAGCCGTGAGAAGACCCCAGCGAGAGAAGCAAGCAGACGCTCGACGGCTCGAGCACTGTGTTCAGGTAGAGCGAGAAACACGTGATATTCATTTCCGCACATTCGCTCCTTCTGGCTGCTTCGGTTCATCCCGGCTCGTGGATTTGATCATCGTGCCCTAATTGATTGTAGCAGCTGTTGAATCAGCCGTTGTTGGTTCCGCAGGCGGAAATGCGGCGTTGATTGGTAACTCCGCCGTCGATTCTGTTACTTTTTTTTGTTGAATCGGTGCGTTCTGGAGGTCGGGAATGGCGGCATGCGGTTGTGCGTGGTAGTTTTTTGTAGCGCGGTTAGGGTCGGTGATTTGACTTTTGAGTGCGAGCGACTTGGCTGACGTTTGCGGTCTGAGATATTTGGACTTTGAGTTTGCTGTGGTTGTTGATGATATTGTAGTTGCAGATGTTTGAGGAATGAGCGGTTAGAAATGGTGGAAAGTGACTGTGTGAACTGTGAGTTTCGAGTGTGTGTTGATTGTTAAGTGAACTATTGTTAGGGTTGACTTTTGAGTGGACTGAGCTGGTGTCTGCGGGGTCTGTTTGAGTTTTTTGTATCTTTCAGATGTTTGTGTATGGAGAATGAGAGGTTGATTTTGTTGCATGTGTGTGTAATAAATGCATTTTGGTGGATGGAAATGGTGGAACGTGTTACTGTGAGTTGGAGGATGTGGTTGTGGTTTTGGTATGGTTCTTAGGTGGTAGCAAGTGAGCAGACATATATGTTTTGAGATTTTGTGATTTTGATTTATTTTTTTGGTTGCAGATGTCTGATTCTTGAGAAGCATTGGGGAAATGGACGTTGCATGTGGTTTTCGGCAGTCTAGCATTTTTAGTGATGGAGAAGTTGCAAGGAGTTTAGCAGCACCAGACGTTGCTGATTTGAAAATTGGTGCGCGATTGAGGTTTAGACATGGCAGAAAGTTTTGGGGACGTTGCATGGTGAGACAGAGGCTTATGTCCAGAGTAAGTCAGCACAGTAAAGGGAATGAGCTTGTTGTGGCAATTGGTTGTAAGCCAAATGTTCTTGTTAGTGGGATGTACGATGGTAGGGGTTCTGTTTTTAGACCTGCTGCTGGTTGCTTTGATAGGATGCGGAAGGTTTCTCGAGGAGATGTGAGGTTACCGTGTCAGGGTAATGATTCGTTGGCTTACATTGATGGAAATGGTAGAAATGTTGATTTTCTGGAAAGTCCAGGGACTGTGGCGGAAAATTTAGAAAAGGCTGAGGATATTGGGAATGCAGAGTCCGTCTCTGCTGAAGATGAAGGGGCTGAAGACGAAGACACCCCTGATTTGGAAGAACTGAGGGGTTCGCTACAGAAAGCTGTTAGGGAATTGGAAGTTGCCCGCTTGAGCAGCATCAAGTTTGAAGAAAAGGCTCAAAAAATATCCGAGGCTGCCATAGCCCTGCGAGATGAAGCTGAGCAGGCTTGGATAGAGGTTAATAGTACCCTTGATGCCATTCAAGAGGTTGAAAATGAAGCATCTGTTGCCAAGGAAGCAGTCCATAAGTCAACCTTGTCCCTTTCGTTGGCTGAGGCACGACTTCAAGCAGCAATGGAGTCTTTAGAAGTTGAAAAGGAAGGAGGTGGCACTGGCACTACATCTGCATCTGGTGGAGACATTGATAGTGTTAACAATGTAAATTATGCGGAAGAAGTTGTTAAAACTGCTCAGGATGATATTAGGGAGTGTCGGGAAAACCTGGCTAATTGTGAGGAGGAGCTTAAAAAGCTGGAGAACAAGAAAGAGGAGTTGCAGAAGGAAGTAAACAGATTGAGTGAAGTTGCAGAGAAGGCACAAATAAACGCTTCAAAAGCAGATGAGGAAGTTGCAAACGTAATGCTTTTGGCTGAGCAAGCTGTTGCATTTGAACTTGAGGCTACCCAGCGGGTTAATGATGCGGAGATAGCATTACAGAAAGCAGAGAAATTGATTGCCAGCTCTCAAGGTTATTCCAGTGAAGGTAACCAGGGACAAGGGTTTGATGTAAACACAGTTTCTGAGGACGAGAAACTCAGTCAAATAGTTGCTTATGATGATGCTGTCACAGGCAACGATATTGTTTTGAATGAATCTGACAGTCCGTCTGATAACGTCAATCCGCGTTCTGAAAACCTGCATCAGTCTGATGATTCAAGTGATAATGACAATGGAACAGTAAAATCTGGCTCTTCAGTTGATGCTGAGGTTGAATCAGAAAAGTTGAAGAATTCCGTGCAATCTCTAAAACAGGATGCGCAAAAAGATTTAAGTAGAGAAAGCGCAGCTATTGCTCCAAAGGCATTACTGAAGAAATCATCTCGTTTTTTCTCCGCATCATT
>NQLW01000022.1:299565-427882 GCA_002312845.1 Kalanchoe fedtschenkoi
GCTCATGATATTAGGAATTACCTCAGATTTATATTGCCATAATTGTTTTTATTCATTTCTTTAATCTTCTACTATATCATTGCGCCTTCTGACTGCGTTAAAACTCTTATTGCCATGATTTATTTTTCTATCCAATCATTTTTATTCGCTTTAAACTTTTCAGGTTGGGCTCCAAGCCATAGCGGAAGCTCTTGGCCTTGCTGCTCTCAAGGCAGTTGTTGCGATCACTGCTATCATCGCCGGTGGACGTTTGGTAATGATATATGTGGAGATTTTTAATGTCTTTAGTTGGCATGGTGAAGTCATGGATTCAGGCTGTTTTGAATATTCTCAACTTTAAATCCCACAAGTCTATCCCATCTCCATCATCTTGGCAGCACTGTTCTGCTGCTCATTAGTTTGGAGTTTCACTTGCTTCTTAATGGGCTTGCCATATTCTGCCCAGTGCTAACTGCTAATACAGAAATAAAGATAATAAAGTAAAACAAGCATTTTTTTCATAGAAAAATATTTATACAATTATTTCTACCTTTTTCAGTATATCTTTACTAGTGTTTGTTGTTTTAGAAGCCTTATGACTGTCCTTCTAATATTGAACTATTGATTTTAGGGATGGAATTTAATTATTCTAATTGTGTCTTGTTTGTTAACAAATGCAGCTGCTTCGACCAATATATAGGCAGATCGCTGAAAATCAAAATGCAGAAATATTCTCTGCTAACACATTACTCGTTATTCTTGGAACCAGTCTCCTGACTGCTAGAGTATGAATGCACACCATCTTCTTGAGACTCAACCTTGCATTTTGTGATGTATAGTGATTAATGATGTGGTCTCATTCATATACCAGGCTGGCCTATCCATGGCATTGGGTGCATTTTTGGCTGGTTTGCTTCTTGCAGAAACTGAATTTTCATTACAAGTCGAGTCGGATATAGCTCCATATCGTGGACTACTGCTTGGGCTCTTCTTCATGACGGTAAGGGGATGTACCTACACAGAACTTTGAGTGATCATATCATTGCATTTCTTTTATTTTTGTAGTATAATGTGATGATGAATCCTTATATTGTCTTATTCCCCTCTACCCTACTGTGGTTATTCAAACTGCAAGCTTTTTAATCTCATGAACTCTTTGGTGTTTGTTTTGTCATTCGCAGGTTGGAATGTCTATTGATCCAAAGCTTCTCCTGTCCAATTTCCCCGTAATAATGGGAAGTTTGGGACTTCTAATTGGTGGCAAGACCATGTTGATTGCTTTAGTCGGTAAACTTTTTGGTATTTCAATCATATCAGCAATAAGGGTTGGTCTTCTGCTTGCTCCTGGTGGGGAATTTGCGTTTGTGGCATTTGGTGATGCGGTTAATCAGGTTCCTTTCTATATTTTACATTTCCCATACTGTCTTTTGTGAAATTAGTAGTTAGATAATGCAAGAGAACATGATGTCGAGGGTGAAGAGAAAAGTGAAATCCAGCGAACATGTATCATCTGGTTTTTCTATACGTGCGTACATTTATTCTCAATGTAAGCAAGAGCCTGTAAGCTGTCTATCTGTCTTGACACCTTCGTCAACATGATACTAACAAAGATTCCAATTGACTGTAACTATACTCCTAGATGTGCTGCTTGCCTCAAATTCGTACACTTTACATCAAGTGTGGTTGTGAGTTCATTTATGGAATCATCTGATGTTATAGTAGTAATTAAAGCACAATTTCCTCTCGGTCAGGCAATTTTGAACTAACTGCTTTAAACTGATGTCTGATACTTTTTATTTAACATCAATCATGGGTCTTTTTTTCCTGTCCAGGGTATAATGTCTTCTCAACTATCATCTTTGTTGTTTCTTGTGGTGGGTCTATCAATGGCTCTCACACCATATCTGGCGGCCGGAGGGCAGTTCATTGCCTCCCGCTTTGAGCAACATGATGTGCGAAGTCTGCTTCCTGTAGAGAGTGAGGTAACATTTGCTACATTCAAGCTCCTATAAATAAGTGATTATAAAGGTTTAGTGTAAGTCAGTCTGACTCTTCCTTGAATATTCAACCTCCACATCTCATATATTATTTTGATATCCAGACGGATGATCTGCAAGACCACATTATTATTTGCGGATTTGGACGTGTCGGGCAGGTATTTGTTTCAATTGTTTGGTGAACTTCTGTATTGATGTGCTTTTACTAGACACCTTTACGCAGAAATCATCATTCTGAAGTTTACAGTTTTAAATGTTCCTTCCATCAGATAATCGCACAACTTCTCTCCGAGAGACTTATACCATTTGTTGCTCTTGACGTGAGGAGGTACATGCAGACTATCATTTGTGTATTTATCTTAGCTCATCTGTTGTAGACTCTGAACGGTTTTTTTCTGCAATCTTAGAACTGATTTCAATGGTTTTCCTTGTGCTGTTGAATGTGTTGATCAAAGAAACCACAGTAACATATGCTAGAGTTATCTAATGCGCTGTCCGGTGGATTAGGGATTGTAAAAGGATAAGCTACAATATGCTCAACTGTTTCCCTGATAATTAAGTTCTTAATTGCAGCGAGAGAGTTGCGCTTGGGCGTGCTCTAGACCTTCCCGTTTATTTTGGTGATGCCGGAAGTCGTGAGGTAAGAGAGATAATCTAGAGCTTCGGCATTCCGCTTCACTAAATTTCACAACTCATTCTCTGTACAGGTTCTGCACAAGGTGGGTGCTGAGAGGGCCTGTGCTGCAGCCATAACTTTGGATAGCCCTGGTGCAAATTACAGAACTGTTTGGGCTCTTAGCAAATACTTCCCCAATGTGAAAACATTCGTCCGTGCCCATGATGTGGATCACGGCTTGAATTTGGAAAAGGCTGGTGCTACTGCGGTATGTGCTAGCTACTCTTTGCGTCAGTGAAAACATTATATCCTTTAGTCTCTCACTCCTCGTGCCATGCTTGCAGGTGGTGCCAGAAACCTTAGAACCAAGTCTTCAATTAGCTGCTGCTGTTCTGGCCCAGGTAATTCACAATGAGTTTACTTGTGTGTCTGTGTGCCATGGCCCCTGTTAAGCGGACAGTCATTTATACAAGTGGAAAGTGATTTTACTGAAGATAAGTAGTAATGTTATATTTCCATCCCTCAACAGACTAAGCTGCCCTTGTCTGAGATAGACGCGACCATCAATGAATTCCGATCGCGTCATCTGTCTGAGCTCACCGAGGTTCTCTAATAGATCTCTCTTGTTCACTCACCAAATCAGATATTTACCTATTCACTAATACTTTTGCTCGTCAACAGCTGTGTGAAGCCAGTGGCAGCTCTCTTGGTTATGGCTACTCAAGACTGGTGACCAAACCCAAAACACAATCATCAGACTCCTCTAATGGAAACCAAACCACAGAAGGGACAACTGCCCTTGGTATATGACATTATAGCCAGCTGCAGGTGTCCTGGTGGAGAGTTTTGCGTTTTCCAGGTTATTTACTGTACAGATAACAAACTCTCTGGAAGAAGATGAGTCAATTTAGTTTCATCCTCGACAATTGCCATGGAATGATACTTTTTAACTAGAAATTCTGGCATTTTTTTGCCCGTTACATAAGAGTTGTGAAACTCTTATACACCTGCCCCTACTGTTGGCCATTATCGACTAATCAATTGACACCACATTTTGCAACACAAAACTGCAGTTTAAATTTCTCAGGTTGTCTGAATTTAGAGTATAAATATTTGCTGAGTTCGAATAAATTGCCGCATACAATAAAGCTTGACCAATCTGAATCCAGTTTGATGCATAACTGAATGGACATCGGCCTTAAAAACCTGACGAACGTGAAACCAGCCTAAGATCTACTCATAAACGTTACTTTTTAGATCAACTCGAGCTTCAAAATGGTATACTCCAGTCTGGCTTTGCTGTTTGGTGCTCCTCAGAATTGAAACCTAGCCAGAGCGAGCAAATTTCGATAAATACAGAGGTAACATCTTCAAGGCTAATACAGGAACAAATGAGCATCCAAATTGGCGTGGCCTCTTGAAGCTGTATGCATAATTGAATGTTAGAGTTTTCTGGATTTCGACAGATACCTTGGGGCGCTCCATGCAGCTTCCGAAATATCCCACTCCAAAGGATTGAGACGTGTAGGCGGCTGCAATCTCAACAGCACACACTTCGGGTTTACTTTCCGGTACCTGATGTAATAAATAGGTACCCCAAATGAATTAAAACTTTCCTTTCACAATTAGATATAATTGTCTATTTGACAAATTGTCATCTATTCTGACCTCCAGAGAGGTATCCGCTTGGACAATCAGAAGTCCAGCACTCTTATCAGCGCCATGTTGATAGCTGTTGTGGATGATGGACTGTAAAACTTTTGTACAAGCAGCTGCCGGACCTGACTGCGATCTGCATATGGGAGACATGAATACAAGAACTGACAACAATGAAACAGCTCCGGTATAAAGGTTATAGTTTCATAAATCAGTCTTGAGCACGTCAAATGTTGGCGAGATGAAAACATACAGCGAAGATGAGATACAACACTCTCTAGCCGCAAATCCTTTCATGAGAGGTTCACCTGCGCCAGTAGCACAACATCCAACAATAAAACGAGACCGAGAATGAGCTGTTGACGATGCCCAACATCCAGAACCATACGTGGCTGCTAGCCCTATGCGGCCACTAACCTGATTGAACATAATGTAACGGATACAAACTTGATCATAATAGAATACGAGACGACTTCCGACACGCTACAAACTCACAGGCAACAGATTTATCTTATTGAAATGACATACAAAATGGTAGAAGAGGAAGTTGGGTCTAATTATGCATGTCCAAATAAATTGAACGCCACTACCTTCATTGCGATGCCACCACTTGAAGCACCGGATGCAATGTTCCCTTTTGAGTCCACACATATGACTCCAACCGTGTCTGTGATGCGGTCATTATCAACGTCGCTCCGCACATTTGATAGACTATCTCCATTTACCGTCGAACACTTACGTAACGTGTTAGGAACATCTGCCAAAAGCTGAAAGTTAAACGAAATTGTGGTGCTTTGCACTCGTAATATTACTTGCAGAACTCCAGGCACCGAAATAGACTAATAATAGTTACCAAGCCCATCTTCCACGCAGTGATTTGCTTCAGCATCGGCAACCATAGCCTTATACCTTTTCCATTGCATTTCAGCTCTTTCAGTGACCAGCCACTTTTTAAATCATAAAAGAAACTAAGATCAACAAAAATGTATATAGCTGAACTGAAAAAAAAGCCGAATGCTACAATGCATGTGAAGTGAGCCACGAAAAAGAGAAAGAAGAGAAAAGAGAGAAAGAGACCTCATCAGCCTCAGTTACATTTTCTGGTACGAAAATTCCCCTGGATATAGCCCATCTGCGAGCACCTTCGCCCACCAAAAACCTGAATACAGGTAAAATATTTGTTAGTATAAAAGTATGCAAACTAACTGATATTAGCTATTGCAAAAAGAAGAGTTACATCGGAGGTAAACGACCCAGCAATGTCGATGTTTTCCTTTGGTCTTCAGCTAGCAATGCTGCCACCAGGATCGGATTCCGCACACCTGATCTACAATAACAGAAAATCCATCTAACAAGACAAACACGGATCAAAGCTATGTAGCTGACACTTGCAACCAAACGTCGGTATTCATCTGGTGAGAACCTGACAGTGCTCCAACAGCTCCAAATGCTCCAGAAGTACCATCCATGATACTAGCATCACACTCAACATGACCATCTTCCGTCAAGTTCGAACCCCGCCCAGCGTTCGTGCTTGGATCATCCTTAAAAATAATGATACATTTTGAACATCAATGTCATTACGGCCACACCTCTATCCACAGTTCCGGGTTCCGAAACAAAGCCTCCACACTCATCAACACCCAAACTTCCAGGATCAAGGATAGCTAAACAGAAAGCACCGATATCAAAGAGTTTCTCAGCACATACCTCCAGGACTTGAATAGAAGCTGCAACAGCACTCAAACAATCCTTATCACCCTGAGTGCGATCAAGATGAATACTTGTCAGGTCACCCGACCGCACAATAAAAAAGACAACTTTTTTTCGGAAACCCAAAAACCTGAGCTCTTATCCACTACCCAAGTCAACAAACAGAAGCTTCTTCAATCCCAATTTTTCTGGCGATTTATGAAACCCTAATATTTGATTAATTGAAGGGAGGGAGAGAAAGAGGAGACAGGGACGCTACCTGGGGGTTCGAGAGCAGCGCAGAAGCAGCGAGGCACGCGCGTTTCATTGCCAGCCGGAGAGCTTTCTCGTTAGAAGGAGAGTGGAAACCGGCGCCGACATGAACCGCCACGAAGAACCTAGAGCTTCCCTCCGCCTCGCCGCTCATCGACTTTCTGCCGATCGAAGGAAAGACGCGCGACAGTCCAAGATTGATGGGAGACTTCCAACACCTCGTAACGTATCCCTTTGTCACCGAAACGGCAACTTAATAATGTCGTTTTGGAGACAACAGATTTCATCTTTTTCGAAAAGACAACGAGGTTTCTTTTCATCCCTCGAATTTTTCGAAAACCAAACATGGTGAGGCTCGATCGAGAGTATCAAATTTGGTTCTCTAAATTTATTCATTGTAAAGAGAATTTGGAATTGTTAAAGCATAGACCTTCAATCTTTTTAAAGAATTTTGTGTCAGAGCACGAAGCAGTTTGAATTGATATGAAATATTTTATGGAATTCTAACACGAAACAAATCAGCTTCGTCTTGCACTATTTGCGAAGTGTGATATGATAAAACCCTAACTGTCAATACATGGGTACAGGACATCCTGTTCTGCTTCTTCATCTGTGCAGGAAGAGGATTCAGTGCTGCGCTGCAAATTACTGTGTGACCTAAAACAACGTCGTTTTATTTATTTGCTGACCAAAAACGACGTCATTTTGGACCGGCGCAGCAAATTACAGTGCAACACCGAATCCAAATCCGTGCAAGGAACACAAGGTTTGCTTATCAGATGCTGAATTGTCCTGAGATGCTTGCTCGCTAGGGGGTGAAAAAAGCAAGTCAACGTCGAAACAGTGTATCATTCAGCAGCAGCAGCATGCAGTTTACATACGTTTGTTGAAATGGCATGAGCGAGTCGTCGGTTCAGTTTACATAAAGTTTGATCTTCTGCGTTTCATTTTCTCTTTTCGGATATTTTATCGTGCGCTGGAGTTTGTGCAGGTAAAAAAGGTGAGCAGTTGCAGGAGGAAGAGAAGAAGCTGGTGAGATGGAGACGAAGACACAAAGAGCGATGCGCAGCTATCCGAGCTGATACGGGCAGGGTCAGCAAGCATGTAAACGTGGGACTGACTATGAATCGATTCTGCAATGGTGAGGTCAGAATGGAATAGTTTGTGGCACATAATAAATTTGCCAGTGCGACTGATGAAGTACATAACCAGTAAAGCCATTCCAGCTCAGTAATAGAATAGCAGCAGCATCATAAATGGGATGGCGTAGGCCTTCGGGACTCACAAATCGGAAGACATGGCATTTTGAAGTTTGCTTCATGGATTTATTTGTCAAACTGGAACAAGACTGAGCTTCAGGACACAGTATTTCAGGTCTGCTGAGTTTGAAATACATACTGTTTGTAAATTTAACGTCATGGAACTACTCATTTAAGCCAATTCTGAGATGGCATTACTTCCTGTTTTCATACTCTTGATTTCCAAAGTTTTTGCACCAGAGCTGCGAAGGGATAGGCCTCACTGGCATATGGGGACGTTGCTGTAGAAATAAACATAGGAAGTTAACCGCAGTGAAAAAAATGAATAACTGATAGCGGACCATATCAAATCACCGTGAATGCAGCATAAAGAACTTGCATAGTAATCAGAAGAAAGCTCAATAGTTAACAGCTCAATAATAATCAGAAAACAGCTCAATAGTAACTAGCACACTACTACCAACTATGTAAATGCTGTCTTAGAAAGGTCTCTTCCTGTGTCCGTTTGGCGTTTGCACAAAATAGAATTTTCCTGGCGTCAGTTTCATTTCACTTACTCGAACAGCAAAACATTCCTAGGTTTGAAATGCATTTTTCCTCTCCCTAACTGCACGGTTCGACGAACAGTGATTAACGCGTCAAAACTTTACTTTGAGCACTCTAATCTATCTAAGACTCTAAAAAGACATGTTTCTCATTACATCAAATCCAGTCACATTGTTTTTGCATTCAGATGACAGAAATTCGGATCTGACAAACCTCGCTTTGAGAACCGCAATCGATCTAAGACTCTACAAAGACATGTTCTACGTCAAACTAGTCGCACTGGTTTCCAAGGTAAACACATATATCTTCGAAATTGCAGAACACTAAATTCCATGATTCAACTGCCAGTCCACAGTCTCAAATTCCAATTATCCAAAGAAAACAATCCCCGAAAATTCCAAACTCCAGTCAAATATCTTCATCATTTGCTATCAGCTCAAGACATAAGACCTAATCTTCCGGTTCAATGCAATCCCCACACTCGACTGCAATGTTACAACTATTTAAAACACTTCAATAGTTGGGCATCTCCATAAACAATTGGGCGAACAATGCATTTCCTAACCACACTTCATCTATTGTTCACAAACCACAGAATTTTTCCAGCTTCCACAATCCTCAGTTTCATTTCCCATCTATGGGTAACACTCACTCCAAGGGATTAATCACATATTTCGTCTTCCATAAGCCGTATTAAGCAAACAGGAATTTACATGTACCAGTTCGCACTTCTAGCACTAAGATCTATCTAAGACGCTAACAGGACATGTTCTGAATTCTGATTACAACAAGCTAGCCGCATTATTATTGCATTCAACAAACAGGGATTTATCAGTGCCAATTCCCACTTTGAGCACTGAGATCTATCTAACATTGTAAAAACACATGTTCTGGATATCAAACTAGTCGCATTCTTCTTGTTATCAACAAGCAGCAACTTGCCCGCGCCAACCCTCACCTTGATCACCACAATCTATCTAGGACGCTAGGGCTGTGTTTGGTTTGAGGAAAGTTAGACGGAAAGGAAAATATAAGGGAAAATGAATTCCTCCTCAAATTCATTTTATTTTCATCTTGTTTGGTTTGAAGTGGAAAATTTTGTAGAAAGTACTAAAACATTCTTTAAATTTTCCTTCAAATTTTCCATATGACTTTTCATTTAGTTTTCCATTCCCAATTTTCTTGAAACCAAACAAAGAATTACTTCGAATTTTCCCTCAAATTTTCCTTCCCCTTAAATTTTCCATAAACCAAACACAGCCTAAATGTTCTGATTACATCAAACTGTACATATCCTTTTCCCTAATAATGTAGAACACAAAATTACAATTCAGCCGCCAATCCACAATCTTACCAAAAAAAATAGAGAAAATAATCCATCAAAATACCAATTTAATCAAATATATCCATTAGTGCTGTTAGCTGAAAAAACAAAACCTAGTCCTCCAATTCAACTTCAGTCCATCAATCAACTAACCAGAAAAAGATAATAAAATAAAATCAATTAATTGCAGAACTGCAAACCTCGAGCTTGGCAGACAACATGGCAACAGGAATGCAAACAAGGAAGATCCCGAACATTGCAATCGCGGTGTTGCGTTTCCAGTGCACCGGCCGACAGTTAGGACCTCCAGACATGGTCCAAACCTTCTGCCTGAAATCACCGCCATGCGCCTCGTGCCCGTGTCCGTCTCCACCCATTTAATTGACCAAGCGAGTTCAAAATCTTTCGTCGGAAACTGCAATTAAATCAAGCAGATTAGCTTCAGCTACAAGCTTTGGAAAATCAATCGAAGGACGATAATGATGATGCGGAGATGTGAAGATGAGAGGATCAGATCGATCACCTGATTGAAAAACGCGAAGCAGAAAGCCAAGTCGAGTTGCGAAGAGAGAAGATCGTGATCAGACCTAGGTGTCAATTGAACCGGTAATGTAATCGAACCGATTTCAATCGAACCAAATGATTGTGGATAATTTGGATGCGAACCACAATTCGAAAGGATGTCTCGTCGCGCAAACTCTATGTCACACCTGCTGAAATATACAAGGCATTTTAATTTCATTGAGTTGGTGGTTTTTTTTGGTTTGTGACCAATGATGGTTTTTTCGTTGTAGGTATCTAGGCTACTGTTCTGAGTATAGTAATTAAAATCGGACCGGATCGGTCCGTTCAATCAATTGGATTGGGAACCGGACCAGTTAATGGTCTGAATCGCATACTCAGATCGGGTTGCAATGTAAATTGAAAATAACCAGACGAACCGGTTGGTTATATATAGAACCGGGTAAAATCGGATTGATTTAGGAAATTATTACTAATATATCTGTAAACAAACTAAGTTAATGGTCTGAATCGCATACTCAGATCGGGTTGCAAGCACAGAAATAATCAGATGAACCGGTCGGTTTTATAAAAAATCAGGTAAAACCGGACCGGTTGAACCGGAAATTGATTTAGGAAGTTAATATATCTGTCAACAAACTAATCCTATTAATTTGCTAAAAAGAGTGCAGCGGGATTCGAACTCAGCCTTTGGCGAATATGTAACAATTTTATATAATTTATTTCAGAAATTTCTTATTTCAAATTAGATTGACGGACAAACGGATCGATTCAACCAGTGTACAAAATTCATTCCTTGAGAGTTGAGAGCATCGCTCAAGAGAAAGCTGCGCCCACCGACGATCTACAAATCCAAGGAGTGATCAGTCCTGGGATTTTGAGAAAGGTGCTCATGATGATGCTTTATAGATTGGTGATCAGACAAAGTTACTCATGAATGGATTTGGTGACCAGATATGAGCAATAGCGGCCGTGATACCAACGGTCATCTTAGCAGCTTCAAAAGCTTTACAGGAAGCTGGCTAATCTTTGAAGCCCTCTCCTCCAATTTTCAATTGCAAGTTTTGGTGGCGCGCCTCTTTGAAATCAACACGAGAATACTTTGATCTATTTTCTCACTCGAACCAGAATCCGTGTCCTCTGTTTGATTTAGGGAAAATAAGGAGGAAATGAAAGTTGAAGGAGAAATGAAGTTTTCGTGAAATTCATTTTTTCTTGTTTGGGTAGAAAATAAATGGCAAAATGTTCAAATACTCTATGTATTATTACAAAAATTACAGTTTATTTTCAATATCTAATTTTTATTCCTCTAACTTTTACTAAACCAAGTTTTTTTCACATTTTGACATTTTTATATAAATCGGTACATCACCGTACATGGTCCAATAACATTACAAATTCAGGATTTGTCAATTTTGACTATGATAATAAAAGTGATCTTAGCTTACCAAATGTGACTGCAAAATTAATTCAACTATTTAATTACAACATTTTTTATGAGATCTTTTGTCACGAAATTATTAAATTCATATCATTTGAGGTGTGACCAGAAGATAGAGACGATGAATGCTGATTTTGACCATTTTAAATTCAGATTTGATAAATAAATATTAAATTTTTGATTATTTAATCACAATTTAATTTCTAATTCAATATTCATTTTCATTTATTTTTATTTTGTTAATTAATACACACTTTATACGGAATCATTTCATGAATTGCAATGAACTAATTTTTACATCGAATACTCTCCGCTCTTAAGAGTGGCGGATTCACTGAGGTGATATTGAGGATAGTAGTTCCCATATCAATTAAAATATTTTTATTTATAGATAAGAAAAGAAAATATATATTTGTTACATTCTTAAATTTGCTTAATATTTAATTTTATACTCCAAATCCAATTGATTTTCAAATTTTATAATACAAATCCAATCTAAAATATACAAATTCACATTCAATCCATAATACACCTAAATAAATAAAATATATATTAATTTTTTTAAAAAAAAATCAACATTTATGGTGTTTAGTTCAAATTTCAATAAACAACTCACTCAAAATTCAATTTAGCTTCATTTAAATTTATATCGTCTATTCGCTACTGATCAGAAATCCGGAGCTACGATACGTACCACATAATAGTTACGATGACAGACTCATTTTTCACACCTTAGAATTAAAATTTTTGAAACTGATACTAACCTAACATTTTCTTGATTGGCTTATTTTCTCCTATTTACTCTGCACCTTCTTCCGAGTAAGGTGATCATCTCCATGGAGAAGGTCATATTTTGTATCCACATTTATTTGTCACTTAACAATTTTCAATGCGTATTTAATATCAACAACTATCTTAAAAAGTCAAACATTAATAACTTCTTTATCATAATCAATAAAAAAATCATTCATCACCAGTAATAATCTACTAATTTTACTTTTTGCATGATTTTTTTTAAAAAAAAACATGAACCACACATTCATTAAATTTGTTCAACCGCTATCATTTACTTCACCTTAATTTACTCAAATTAACTTTAAACGACATATATTAGAAAACAGAGGGAGTACGGTATTACAACACTCTTCTTCTTTTTTGCAAAGTAATATATATGTTCAATTTAGTTTGCTTGCTGAAATATTTGTTTATTCTAATTATATTTCTGTATTTCTCTATAAAATCACGTGAAAAAAATTGAAAACCGCAACAACTCACCTTAAAACCTAACAGCATTTACTGTATTAACGAGGAGGTCGTCGCGGGCAACTCGCGCGTAGGTAGATGCTGTGTTTCCTCAGCTAGTAGCTACCGTCGCAATAATGCATTCATAGCGTCAGTTAACGGCTTGTACAGCTTCTACCTCTATCGCATTAAAGTTGTAGTGTTGTCCTGTAATCAGTTACATTAACCAGATTACTCCCTCTGTCCTCTTTTACATGTCACTTAACCGAATTTTTTTGTCCACTTTTACTTGTCACTTAACAATTTTCAATGCGTATTTAATGTCAACAACTACCTTAAAATGTCAAACATTAATCACTTCATTATCATATTCAATGAAAAATACATTCCCCACCAATAATCATATGCCAATTTTACTTTTTGCACGAATTTTTTTATAAAAACATTAATCACACATTCATTAAATTTGTTCAACCGATAGCATTAACTTCATCTTAATCTACTCAAATTAACCTTAAACGACATGTAATAGAGGACGGAGGGAGTATTAAATTCTATCGTTCAAACTATTAATTGTTTTGACTTCTAAATTAGCTGTAGGGATAACTATGCACAGAAGACGGTAAGTTATGGCGAATTGTTGAAAATACGTATATAATTAATTAATTAATTTTTTTAAAGTAATAATTAAAAGCGGATGGACATAATAATAATAAGATAAGGAGAAAATGAGATATGAGGTGACATCTTATATTTATGAGGTAAGAGACCAGATCAAATTACATAATTTTGCTAGTTTTCTTTTTTCGTGTTAGAGGTTTTAAGGTTCTAGCATGTTACTCCCTCTGTCCTCTTTTACATGTCACTTAACCGAATTTTTTTGTCCACTTTTACTTGTCACTTAACAATTTTCAATGCGTATTTAATGTCTACAACTACCTTAAACTGTCAAACATTAATCACTTCATTACCATAATCAATAAAAAGTACATTTATCACCAGTAATCATCTACCAATTTTACTTTTTACACGAACTTTTTTAGAAAAATATTAACCACCTACTCATTAAATTTGTCCAACCGCTAGCATTAACTTCACTTTAATTTACTCAAATTAACCTTAAACGACATGTATTAGAGGACGGAGGGAGTATAATATTAGGATTATAGGGTTTTAGAGTTTTCAAATTTTCAAATTTTAGGGTTATGTGGGTTTAGGGTTTTCTAAGGTTTTCATACCCTTAAGCTTTAGGGTTTTTGGTTTAGATTTTTTTATTTTTTAGATTTTGTTACATTTAAAACTATGTTATAAACATCGTAAAACCTTAAAATGAAAAAAAGAAGAAGCAAAACTATGTTGTTTTGCCTGGTCCCTTACCTAACGTATATAAGATGTCACCTTATATCTCATAACCCCATATGATAAAGTGTGAGAGGTGGTTTTTTCAATCATTTTTGTGTTTGAAGTTTGCAAGGAAAATACACACAATTCTTGATTTTTTATCAAATTTGATTTTTTGCTTTGTTTTCTATCATTTATATTTATTTTTTATACTAATTTTTTTGTAGTTGTGAAGCGCGAGATTTTCCGCGGTTCTATTTTCTAAAGATTTCAATTTTCACAGTTCCGAATCGTAAAAATTATTAAGATTTTCGTTCTTCTAAACTGCAAAAAAATTAG
Organism: Kalanchoe fedtschenkoi; assembly: GCA_002312845.1. Lineage (NCBI taxonomy): Eukaryota > Viridiplantae > Streptophyta > Magnoliopsida > Saxifragales > Crassulaceae > Kalanchoe > Kalanchoe fedtschenkoi. The sequence goes on from NQLW01000022.1 coordinate 313,793, forward strand.
TACGAAAAAAAATAATCGGAGTTTGAATAAAGTGAAAAGAACAGATTTAATAAAAAATCACAATGCTTACACTTGAATGCACATCCATAAATGATCAGTAAATAAAATTAGTAATCTCCGCCTCCTTTAATTTCCTCGTCTCGTGCGTTTCAATAACCTCACAACTTGTTCCCTTTGGTTCCTTATAAAAGCACAAGCACAGATAAACTGAACAGAACGAACATATATATATATATATATATATATATATATATATATATGGAAGCAGTATAAAGCCAGCAGCAACTGGCGATAACACAAAAGCTACCTCCAAATGGTTGCCCTCCGCGCCTTGATCCGCTCCTCCACGGCCGCAGCCGCTGCGCCTGTCCCTTTCGGCGCGTCAAAGGTTGTGCTTCATGTATATATACATATGCATATAGCTCTTCTTCTACACTCTTCAACAGTATTTGCATATCCTAATTTTGTTACTTATTCCTTCTCAGTCGTCGGGTTCTTTCAAGATCCGGCCGGCAGCCTCGCTCGCCGGGGCCTCATCACGCGATCCCTCTGAACTTTACAGGTACACAACGAGGTCCGTGTGTGAGTGGGTCAGGCTGAATTTTTCAATCTGATATTACCAAACATAAGTCACATTGTCGTAACATTCTTAATTAGTAATATTCTTGAAAAATGTAATTTAATCTCTCTAAATTTATAAACTAGGCATTTTTTTCGAACGTAAGTTTCTGACTCCGCGACCGACTCTCTCGCATATTTTGTAAGTTATATATGTATTTCGATGAGCATCTTGAAGGTGAAGCCTGTGGTATTCATTGTGATCCGACCATTATTATGTCATTCCATTATAATCATGTTACTAGTGATGAGGAATCCATCGAGGGAGTGAACTGGGACAAGCTGGGGTTCTCATTGACGCCGACCGATTACATGTACACCATGAAATGCGGCAAAGATGAGACTTTCGAGCGAGGCGGGCTGGCTCCTTTTCGCAATGTCGGCTTGAGCCCTGCTTCCGGGGTTCTCAACTACGGACAGGTTACAATGCGTACACTTGAATTTCCGCTAATTCAATTTTACAGTAATTTATTTATTGTGATTTAGGATTCTGTAATAATTCACTGTAAGCAAGGGTTGTCACATTTTCCAAATAATTTTTTTACTTAACAAATGATATATCTGGGAAAAATGGCAGGGGATTTTCGAAGGCATGAAAGCGCAGAGGCGGAAGGACGGCCGGATCGTGCTCTTCCGGCCCGATCTGAACGCGAAAAGAATGCAGCTGGGGGCGGAGAGGATGTGCATGCCTTCACCATCAGCGCAGCAATTCATTCAAGCAGTGAAGGACACGACGCTAGCTAACAAGCGATGGGTTCGTAGTAATCAATATATATAAATTCACATAATTTTATTCACTCTTAATTCGGAGACAATAAAAAATGATCGGATCATCAGACCATCCGGCCATTGCTCCCTAAGGTTGTGTTTGGTTTAAGGAAAATTTGATGGAAAAGAAAATTTAAGGGAAAAGTGAAAGGAAATGAAATTCTTGGAGAATTCCATCTAATTTTTTCTTGTTTGGTTTCATTAGGAAAATGTCAAGAAAAATTGTTTGGAATCCATTTCATTTTCCATGATCATGGAAAGTTTTATGGAAAAATATATCAAAAAATTATTTTTCATCACTTCATTCATTGAATTTTGATGAAATACATTGAATTTGTTTAAAAATTGATTATTTGTTTGAGATACATTGAATTTGATTAGATTGATTTGTTAGAGATAAGAATTACATTTTCATCAAATTTTCCATCTAATTTTCTTTCCCTCCTATTTTCCATCTAAACTAAACAATGGATTTTACTAATTTTTCATCAAATTTTCCTTTCTTCTGGGCTGTGTTTGGTTTAGGGAAAATTATAGAGAAAGGAAAATTTGATGGAAAGTGAAATTTATCATGAATTCCATCTTATTTTCCTTTGTTTGGTTTAAAATGGAAAATTTGAAGCAAAATTTCAAAACTTCTTTTTATTTACCGTAACTTTCCTTCTAACTTTTCACATAATTTTCTTTCCCTCATATTTTTCCTTTAAATCAAACATTGAATTTTATCAATTTTCATCCACATTTTCTTTTCACTAAATTTTCCCTAAACCAAACACACCCTAACTGTTCTGGTTCGACGCAGGTTCCGCCGTTCGGGAAAGGTTCACTATACATGAGGCCGATGCTGCTGGGAAGCGGGGCGATGCTGGGCGTAGGTCCTGCGCCTGAGTACACGTACCTCATCTACGCTTCGCCTGTCGGCAACTATTACAAGGAGGGTTCGGCCCCGTTGAAGCTTTACGTGGAAGACGAGCTGCATCGAGCGTACCAAGGCGGCACTGGCGCCGTCAAGAGCATAACGAATTACGGGCCAGTAAGCAAAAAATCAAATGTGTCCTGCTTCATCTTGCACGCACATTTTCAGACATTATTTCCGGCTGTGATTTTTAAATGGAATAATGCGCAGGTTTTGAGAGCCATGACAGAGGCCAAAAAGCGAGGCTTCTCCGACGTCTTATACTTGGATCCCGTGCACAAGCGCAACATCGAAGAAGTCTCGGCCAGCAACATCTTTGTTATCAAGGTATGCTAGTTTTTAAATTTAGGAATTTTATATATAAATATATTGATTTTATTAAAATTTAATTTATTTCAACTAATTGAATACTTAACCCGTAATTAAATTAATTGATTTAATATAATTTACTCCCTCCGTCCTCTAATACATGGCGTTTAAGGTTAATTTAAGTAGATTAAGGTGAAGTAAATGCTAGCGGTTGAACAAATTTAATGAGTTGTTGGTTGATGTTTTTTTTTTAAAATTCATACAAAAAGTAAAATTTGTAGATTATTACGGGTGATGAATGATTTTTTTATTGATTATGATAAAGAAGTGATTAATGTTTGATGTTTTAAATTAGTTGTTAATATTAAATATGCATAAAAATCATTAAGTGACAAATAAAAATGAACAAAAAAAATTAATTAAGCGACATGTAAAAGAGGAAAGCATTTAATTGCTATGGTGATAAAGTTATGACACATGACTCCACTCAATATTCACTTTTTAATTCGGATTGATAAATAATATTCATGTGAATTTTTTTTATTTCAATTTAACCAAAATCTCCCTTACTTTATTGTAAAATTCATTTGAAAAAAAGTATCAATAAATTTAAATTAGTTTGTATTGAAATATGAAATTAATTATGATGTATAAGTATGAATTTTTAAGCTATAATAAATTAAATTGGAGTCCAGTTAAATTATTTTTTTATTTTTTTATAGGGTGACACGGTGTCGACTCCAGCTACATCCGGAACAATTCTGGACGGTGTAACCAGAAGAAGCGTCCTAGAGATCGCCAGGGATATCGGATACAAGGTTTTTGTTATGATTCAGTGCAACAATATTCACAATGATCGAGTTCAATCACAACAGATGCAAGGACTAATTTTTTCGGGGCGGTTCAGGTGGAGGAGCGTGCAATTCCGGTCGACGAACTGAGCGACGCGGATGAGGTGTTCTGCACAGGGACTGCGGTGGGCGTAGCCCCTGTAGGCAGCATAACCTATAAAAATAATAGGTATCAAATGATTCTTACATGAGAAATTTGATGTTTCAGAATTATTACTCGATATAATTATTATAAATAATTTTGATTGTTTGTTTGTGACGAATGACTGGCAGGATCGAATACGAGGCACGAAATCCGTCGGTTGCCGGACAGCTTCAAGCTGCGCTGGTCGGGATCCAAACGGGACTGGTGGTTGACAAGAATGGCTGGACTGTTAAGATTGAAGAATAAGACATGCTTGGCCACTGGCTATGGATTGTAGTAACTATTTTTGTAATTTAAGTTTCAGCTTTTATTATTTTTATTATAATAATAATAATTTAATTTTGTACAAATAACAAATTTTAATGTAATAAGTTCGAAATTTAATGAAAATATACTTCATATCTTGTACTGTATTTTTTTTTAATTTTCGGAAAAAGTTGAAAACTGTGAAGTGCCGTATCATTGAGAGTTAGAGTGATCAATATATTTTTTCTAGTTGCAAATATTACATACTATCATATTTTTATTTGTTAACCCATTAAACATTGAACTTTTATTTTCGTTAAATTTCAGATCTGATTTGAAATAATTTTCTCTTTTTTAAAAAAAAAACTATCATCCGTCAACCTTCTCAGTTGGATATCCATGCTAACTTAATGCTTTTTTCTCCACTAATTCCTGTTTCAAGCCATAGCCATCATCGTTTCTCCACTTTTCAATTTCTTTCATTGCCAGCCATGCATGTCTGTTTCGAGCCCTGGCCTACACTACTATCGCGCCAGAATTTCACTTGCTACTACAATGGCGGCCTGCACTTTAAATTCTTTAGTGGTGAATTGATTGAGTATAATGTTCATCATAGTAGAGGTTGTCAAATCTCTAATCTTCGTCGAATTTTAATTTGATTAGTCATCATCTCAAGATAAGTTTCGACAAATTTTGTTTTTGTTGAATTTTTCAATCGTTCAGTAATCTTCGTCGGATGTTGCTTGAATTATATTCATATTTTATAAAATTTTGATGTATCTACTAAGAAATCAACGGTCGTTAAAAAGTATGTTTGATTACTATTTTAACAAAATATATTGGTGATCTAAATCAAATTGATGAATATGTGAGTACAAATAGTCATAGTTTTATTGATATTGAGAATAGATTCAAAGAATTGAACTATCAAAATATACTTCAGATTTTATATAAGTTCATTGGAGAAGAATTTGATTGGATTAAGAAAGATTTGTCAAATGAAAGTGACAGAGTGACTATGTGGAACAAATCACCTTCGGATTGAACTGTTGAAATATTCACATTTATTGATGATGAGGATTTTGTGATGGATAATGAAATTCAACATCAACAAATCACTCATATTCGGTCACAAGATATCATTTTCAATGTTAAGCGGGGAGGACCAAGACTTTGATGATGAAAATTATGTTGAGTTTGTCAAAGGATTCCAATTGCAAGAAGAGTGTGCTGCTAATAACAAAAAGACCATGAGTCCCATAATAATTAGATTATAAGTAAACTAATATGGGTACAATAAAGTTAATGGAATGGAGATGTTCATATATAATATGAGTAAACTAAATTAGTTCAATGATGCCTCTTATACACATTTGTCAATTTTCAGTGTGTTATGTGGTCTAAGTATCTTCATAATACAATAGTCTGACATATTATTAGCTCGGTTTTTGAAGCTAAAGAATAATATATGGTATCACTTCTTGAAACTTTGAGAATCAAGATGATGGAGAGGTTTAAAAAGTACACAGACAAAGCAGATAAATTCACTCAAAGAGTCCCTCCTCAATTTTCAAAAAAGCTTAATGAACACAAAATTAGTAATTTAAGTAATTTTTGGACGGGGAGGAGGGAGAACAGTATAAGTCACTTTGGGAGGTGGTACAAAGAAGCTTGTCAACTGAGTTGATAAAACTTGTACTGTAAGAGTTGGGAGATCAGCGGTATACCATGTTTGCATGCTTGTGCGGCCATTTCGAAAAAAGCCAAAAGATTTTGTTGATGATGTGTTTATGGCACAGAGGTTTAGAATAGCTCATCATCCATAAATAAATCATATGCCAGGTTATAAGGATTAGCCTCATATTAAGATGTTATGTTTTCCTCCTATAAAAGTGCAACAGCCTGCGCGATGTAGAAAAAAGAGAGTGAGGGTTTCTAATGAACAAAAGAATTCCAAACAGATTAGCAAAGTGGACTGCAAAATACATTGCGGTAATTGTAATGAAGAAGGGCATAACATTAGCACTTATAAGTCTCAAATGCTCACAAAGAGAGCAATGGAAGCTGAAAATGAAGAGGGGATGAAAAAAGATGAAACTCAAAAAGCTTTCTAGTATAGTAATTTTTTTAAAAATGGTTTGTTGTGCATATTTAATTGCATTCCACCAAAACTATAGTTGTTTAGCGATTAGATGATCAACCTGTGGTTGCTCAGAGATATTTACTTGTTTGTAATTCTTTGAGAAAATTACACGAAGGGGATGTACTACCACATTTTTAAATTTAATAGGCATTACTACCTGATTTTGTAATTTCAAGAAAAATTCTAATTTTGTAAAATTGTGTAATTAATTAACTTTCAATTTGACCAAGAGTTTATAAATAACCCCCACTTATCTTTCTTCTGTGAATCAAATGGAAAAACATAATCGAACATGGAAGATCGGTGAGTTGACTGGCCAAGAAAGTCGATTGGAAAATCGGTGACTTTTGATTAACATGAGTTTGAAGAGATTAAGATTCGATGTTTAATTATCTGGAAGCGAGAACAGTTGACTGGAAGTGAAATCCTAATTTCCCAATCGGCTCAGAAAAGAAGAGGCAACCTTACCTCTAATTTTTGAGATGTACGACTGAGGCAATAAATCTATTATGCGGTGCGGATATGTTAGAGGCGGGCATGAAGGTTGTCAAAGAGAAAGTCACAAGTTTGGTGATTTGCAACACCCTAATTTAAGGTTTTTTTTTCTTTTGTTAGAAATCAAATTTTCTAATATGTGTATTTAGATTCTACGTGCGTTTAGGGTTCTTATTTTTGGTAGGTATGATACTTGACCACCTTAATTTGTGTATGATACTGAATTCAGTTAGTCATTGATCATATTATTTTGAAACAGTCACGAGACATCAATGGTTGAGGATAATGAAGAAAATTTTTCAGAGGCTAAACAACATGATTATGATGTGGATTGAAGTGACATAGAATCTTAGCAAAGTGATAACTTGACAGATTGTGATGATTTTGAAATAAATGAGGATGGTAATGATTTATTTTGCGAATATGTTGAAGAAGCCGTTATTTTGCGCAAAAATGTTGATGACGATTTGTGCTGCATAGCTGGTGTTATTTTTAAAAATCCTGTGGATGAAGAGAATTGCGAGAATGATGATGAAGACTTTTTTGGTTGCCTTAATTCTTTTGATTCTGATGTTAGAGAAAGGAAGTATATACATACTTTAATGAGTCCCTTGGCTACAAAACAGATTTTGAATTGGTTATTGGAATACAATTTATGAATTTTGAGGTGTTTTGAAAGGCTTTGAGGTACTACATAATAAGAAAAGGATTTGAGGACACAGATCCGGTACTGCGCAACCCTTTGCTGCGCGCACAAAACGACGTCGTTTATCACATAAAACGACGTCGTTTTATGCACTGTCATCCAAAACGACGTCATTTATAACACAAAACGACGTCGTTTTGTGCTCGCAGCAAAATGCTGCGCAGCACCGGATCCTTTTCCAGGATTCGACTATGATTTTATGAAAAATAAAAGATCAAGGATCGTAGCCCAATGTAGATGCATCAATTGCTCTTGGAAAATCAGCGCATCATGGCATGAGTTTAGAAATGGCAGGCGGATTTTTCAGATTAAGTCCATGTCAAGCCATGAAAATTGCCCCAAAGACTTGGAAAATTCAAAGATAATTGTCCGATTTCTTGCTAAATATTATCATGAGCAATTCAAAGACAACCAGAAGTGGGAGGTAGCTGCTTTCAGGCGACATGTGAAGAGGGATTTTCGAGTTAATGTGTCATATCATATTTGCTATAGAGCGAATAAAATTGCGGAAGAGGAACTGTTTGGAAAGATAGGTGACCAGTATTCAATATTAAAAGAGCATTACGAGGCTTTGAAGCTCCACAATCCTGTAACCTCTGTTCACCTCTGTCTGGAGAGCTCTCATTTTAAACAAATTTATATATGTCCGGATGCATGCAGGACAGGATTTATAGAAGGCAGCTGACCAATCATTTAGCCTCGATGCATGCCATATGAAGGGAGAGTATACTAGACAGATACGTTATGCAGTGGGATGAGATGATAATGATTATATGTTCCCCATAGGTTATGCCATATGCGAGCCCAAGACCAAGGATACTTGGGTATGATTCATTGAATGCTTGCTTGGAGACGTTGGAGAAGGTATAAAGCATGGGTGGATTTTTAGTTGAGATCAACAAAAGGTAAAAAAATTGATGAATCTTTATTATATTTATTCAATCTTGTTGCTTATGCCATTCACAAGAAACATTTATATTCAGCTGCTAAGTTTGATGAATTTTTTTTCGGAGCCATTTGAAGCATATATGTATTGTTATTAATGTGAGGCATTTTACTTTCACTATTGACATATATGTTGTTGGCTTTTATGTGAATAGATATGTATTTTTCAGGGCTTGGTGGAGGCCTTGAAGCTCCTAGTTCCTCGCAGCGAGCACAGACTATATGTACGTCACTTGTACGCAAACTTCTGCAAAATTCACAAAGGGAATGAGCTAAAAAATGCAATGTGGGCTGCTGCTCAGGCGACGATAGTCAACACTCATGCCAGAGCTATAAAGTATTTAAAGGACTTAGATGTTGATGCTTTCGACTATTTGGAGAAGTTGGACAAAGGTACTTGGTGTAGACATGCGTTCTCATACTATGCCCCGAGTGATTCATTGTGCGGTAATATTTCAGAGTGCTGGAATACTTTTTTGATGGATGCAAGGACTCTAACCTATAAATTCTTTAAAATTATAAGGAATTTATTGATGAAAAGGTTTAATGAAAAGTTCAGAGGAATGAAGAAGTATGAGGGAGATATATGTCCTAGGATATGGAAAAAGTTAGTGTTCAACAAGCATGAGTCTATGAATTGTATTACAAGCACAGGAGGTTCGCACAAGTTTGGCGTTGATAATGTCAAATGGGAGACTTATGTGGTTGATTTAAAGAAGAGAACTTGTGGGTGCAGGATGTGGGATATAAATGGTATCCCCTGTGTCCATGCATGATCGGATATATCACACATTGACTGGTTGCTTATAGACTAAGTATACCAATCCTACAGCAAAATTATTTTTATGAAAACATATCAGTATATTATTGAATCTATACCTGGAGCGGTAGAGTGGCCTATAGTATCATGAGATTATGTCTTGCCTCCTATTTTTATAAGGTAGTCAAAGAGACTTAAGAAGTAGAGGTAGCGACTAATTAACAAATCTAATAACCCAAATGCAAAACATAGAGTTGAGTCTGTCGAACAATGTGGACGTTGTGGGGGTGAAGGACATAACCAACACAAATGTCAAATGGATATAACAGATGAAAAAATTATGGCAGTTGCTAAGGCAAACGCTTATAGGATCGCAAGATTCAGAATGAAACAAAAGAAAGCAAGAACAACAGAACTTAATGCTTAGGCAGAGATTAGCCATAGACGAAGTGTGGGAGATGAGATTGGACTAGTGAAAAAGGCTAACGTAAAATGTGTAAAACATAATTTGGTATTTTAGTTTTGTCAGATTCCAATATGAACAGTATTTTTTGTCCAAGTTAAGCGAAAGAGAAAAGAAGCTAACTAAGCTAGCATGAGGGATAGTCAGGTTCTGTTATGTTTTCATATTAAAACATATTCTTGTTATGATCATTTGATATTGTTATTGTTGTTTTTAAATTACTTATATCATGTGGTTATTGATTCTAAGTTTAATCGATAATTGCGATAAATAATTGGATCATCGGTTAGAGGATGGCAACACGCTTATGAGAATAGAGGAAACGTTGTGCCATACATATCATCGAATCTGAAAGTTCTATCTTCTTACTCTCAAGAGGAGGTGTAAATGCAATGTTTAGTCGCACACATCATTTGGTAGGGACTGAATGCTTCTCTGGACTGCCACATCATATCAATTCCAGACCTGCATCAACAACACAGCCTCCAACATCAACTGAATCACATTCTCAGCATCATTAGTTACTTTTTGAAATTGAGAAACATTAGACTTTTGTTGGATATGTTTACTCATTTGGCTCATTTTGGTATATGGTGTGGACAATGTGCCCACTATGCTATGTTAAAGGCTGAGTGTGACTAGTCACATTGCTAAAATTACCTATGACAACATATTATAATTTTGATATAATCTCATATGTCCCACTACATCTGGTTTATGAAATTTTTTAAGCATTGCAAAACATTTTAGCTAAAACATTATTGTGTAACATAGTTTATTATTTAAACATTACACGAAGTTAGTATTTTATTATTTAGTTTACTAATTTAATATTACAAATCATTGCATAAATTTAGAAATTTTTATTATTTTGTTAATCTGAGGTAAGTTTGGTATAATGTATAGGTCAGACAAATGGTCGGCACGGTCTGGCTCGGGTCAAACTTCTGCTCGGTCAACACTAATCAACACGGTCAACTCTGGTCAACTGACTTTTTAAAATTACAATTTAGTCTCTGAAGTTCCACCAGTTTATAGGTCAGACCCCATGCTTTTAAAAATTACAATTCGGCCCCTCAAGTTTTGCATATTTATAATCTGCCCCTGTAACTTCCATAAAATATAGTTAGGCCTCTGAAGTTTGGGTGTTTTACAAATCAGCCCTTTAAGTTATCTTTTTCTTCAATTTTGACGCATTATTTTCGTGTTTTTTCTGTTCTGAAGCTACTTTTCTTCATATTTATCCTACAAGAGACAAAATTAACTATAAATTACACATAATCACTTGGAAACGACTCAAATATAATAAGTATAAGTACCTAAAATATGGCAAATTATTGCCCTATCAGTAGCATGTATTAGAAACGAGATGATATTATTAATATCATGGTGATATGTTTGGTTCAAAATATAAACAAGTATTAATCAGGGGAAGAAAATTTACTTTTGAAAATCCGTATTAATAATAAACGTATAAATAATACGGTGTACCAAACGCGCACGAAAGGTTTAGGGAAATTAAAGGTTATAGGATTTCTAGACTCTAAAGGTTTGAATTTCAAATTTTAAGATTAGGTATTTTAGGTAGTGTTGCCGAGTATGATTTAGGAGAGAAATGAGAGGAAAGGGAAGGATTTGGAGTGAAAAAGGTTGTTCCTAAGTTTTTTTAATGAGGGATTTGGAGGGCTTCGGAGGAAATCCACCCTTAATTTTTTTTCCTTCCGATTTGGAAGGATTTGGAGGGGAAAGGATGTAAAGAGACCGAAATTACATGTTTGCCCTTATTTTACCATACACTCCAACTAAGCTTAAGGTCAGTTTAGTAACTTCATTATATTTTCATCTCTTTTCTCACAAATACATCCTAAACTCGGGATTAACTCTTTTTTTTCTCTTTCTCCTCCTCTCCCGTCCTTTCTTTTCTTCTCCTTTCAATTCATTTCTCTCCCTTTTCCTTCAAACTCAGGAACAAATTAGGATTTTCAATTTATGTGGTATATAAGAGTATGAGCTAAACATTATAACATAAATAAAAAATAACAAAATGATGTTATTATTTTTATTTTTTACATGTAGAAGGGCCCACTTTTATTCCTCGCCGAGGGCCCCTGAAAAGTTAAAACCGGCCCTATATGACTGGTTAGTGATTCTTGGGAGTTGGGACATGCATGTTTTAATAAAAGGGAAAAGTACAAATTGGGGGTATATACTATCGTCAATTTAAAAATTACGGTCATAACTATTCAATTTTAAAATTCACGGTCATTTAGATTTTTGGGGCCTTTTGTAATTTTACAATTCTTAATCAACCACATAAATCACTTTATCTAATTTCATTTGCACCCAAACCCCATGGATTTGAAACTCATATGAATTTTGTTCCAATTATAATTCTCGTTCATTTTTGTGGTATTTTCCGTTTATCAAAAAGCTGTTTATGTGAAAAGTTTTTTTTTTCTAATTTCAAATAGATTAAATTATAACTTAATGAAAGTTGAATTTTTATTAATAAAAAAAATTTAATTGAAATTATTTTAAAAAAATAATTGAATAAGTTAAAATAACCTTGGAACCTTCTCCAAATGATATAATTCCAATCTAATTTCATGATTTTTAATCTTGATTTTTTTTAAAAGTGCATGGAATTTTGTGAAACATTTTTCATTTAGTAGAATGAGTTAAAATTAAAATCTTAGACCTTCTCCAAATGATAATTTCCATTATTTTTATTTTTTAAAAAAAAATGTGCAAGGAAAAAGTATTTTAATTTCTCTTTAATTTTTCTAAAACATTTTTCATTTAGTAGAATGAGTACAAAATTGGGGTTTGGGTGAAATTATAATTAAATAAAGTGATCTATGGGGCTGATTAAGAATTATAAAATTACACGACAACCCCCCAAATCTAAATGACCGTGAATTTTAAAATTAGATAGTCATGACCGTAATTTTGAAATTGACGATAGTATATACCCTCATTTTGTACTTTTCCCTTAATAAAATTCCAAATTCGAACCTCAAAAACACGTCAATTAAATTCGGCTTGTCATCATGTTCTAACTATTTTCTATGTTATAGCTGTGGTTTTCGAGTCAAGTTAGCTTTTTTGTATGCTTGTGTTGTACCTTTGTGTGAGTTGTTTCAAGCAAGCTACACCATGTAAAGACATCTTATTTATGAAGATCTTCATGTTAGATCATAAATTTCACGTGGGGTTTATAATGATGTGGGAGGATGGTTTATGTCCTTCTGACATGAAGCAGTTTCATCTGCACGAAGCGGTTCATGAATATATTTTTAATCACGTTTCAATCTTACAAACATTATAAAAGATTGATCTTTAATCACGTTTCATCCTTCCAAACGTGATTAATGATCAATCTTTTATCATGTTTGGATCTTTAAAACGTGGTTAAAGATAAAAAATAATAGAGCAGAGTAATTAATTATATAATTTGTATTGCATAAATGTTCAAAAAAATAAAAAAATAATTAAATATTTAATAAATTTGAGAAAATTTTAATTTATTATAATATGAAAAAGTAAAAAAAAGTGTAATACTACACGTGGATTCATGCGCAGAGTTGTATGAAGATTTATGAATGCGGATGAAAGGTTTATGAAAAGAAGGTTTATAAGGATAGTGATGTAGCATGACACAAATCTCACGTGACATGAAACAAACTTAATTTTCAGATTTATGAATTGGAAATACCCTCAACTGTTGAGCTTTTGGCATACTTGTCTAATTTTTGAAACCTAGCTTGAAACAATTTGAAGATTTAAAGTCTTTTTAACGGACATATCTGCTTAAGGCATAGCTGAATGTATGTATGTATGAGGACATTCGTAAAGTTGATTTGTTAATGTGCAGCTTCCACTAACATCATTGCTCTTTTCTTTTTCAATTATAGATAAATTTTACTGATAATAATTATAATCAACATTCAACAGACACTGAGAAGATAAGCTCCTGCGCAAGTGGCATTTTCTTAGTGATTAAGTGCAACCAGAGTTTAATGTGCACGTTTTTACTGTAATCTTTAATCACCGGACTTCATTCTATGATGTAAGTCTAGGCTGTGGTTTTATGTGAGTTGCTTAAGTTTAAAATATAGCCAGCCATGTGTATCTTTTCATATCTTAGATATGTTGAGCATAATGATATTATTACACATCGTCCAAGTTGAGCTCAAGATTGATCTTAATATATAGTTGAGTTATCTCACTCATTACCAATTAGTTTTGAGTGTGTTTCCGACTAATTTATATGGTATTAGAGCGGGTTTTGGCCGCACTCTTAGAACATGTCCGTGACGGTTAACTAGATCCGCACGAGATCCCATTTGTTGAGGTTAACAAAGGTCCTCGCAAGTGAGGGGGAGTGTTGACCATAGTGGTATTATCTCACATCGCCCAAGTTGAGCTCATGATTAATCATAATATATGATTGGACTCTCCCACTTATTGTCAATTGGTTTTGAGTGTGGATCCGACTAATCTTCATGGTATCAGAGCAGATTTTTGTCGCACTCTTAGAATATATCTGTGACGGTTAACTAGATCCGTACGAGGTCTCACTTATCGAGGTTAACAAAGGTTCTCGCAAGAGAGAAGGAGCGTTGAGCATAGTGGTATTATCCCACATCACCTATTCGAAACTTTAAAGTGATCCTAATATATGGTTGGGCTCCCCCACTCACTAATCTTCAATTTTGAGTGTGGATCCGACTAATTTACAAGATATCAATGCCATATATCCCCCTTCGGACATGTACCTGACGACTGCTTGTAGTTTGATTTTCTCCAAGTTTTTAATGATCCATCTTGCTGGATTGATGAAACTGCTTTGTCACATGAGAGCTGTGTATTGATGAATGTATTTGCAAGGACATGCAAAAGTATGCGCTTTTAGTCTGACTTTGGCTTTTGAATTTTTTTTTTCCAGGTGTGTGAGCTTTTTTCAATGTATCCTTTCACATACGATCGATCTCATGCATGTTTCTGGCATAGAGTCTCTCTCATCAAGTCATCAGGACCCTCAAAGAATAGATAGGTATCTCATAAACTCTATCTATCACCCCAACTATATATGCTTAATTTGTAGTAGTAGATCCATAAACGCTGGATGTAAAGTATACTATCTAATGAGGGATTATGTGAGAACTGCATATTGTTTTTACATCAATTAGTTAATTTTCCAAATTACTAGTAAAATAAAAGTGTTTTTAAATTAACAACCTGAAGTATGTATGTGTGCTCTTACTATACTAACATTAAGATTCACTAGAAATCAGAGGTATATATAAGCTTGAATTGTAGTTCATTAACATGAGTTTCGAATTCGGATTTGTAGGTGTAATCTCGTGGATTTGATGGTAGAGATGGACCGAATCCTACGCCCATATATACTTCAGATGTTATTGAGAAAGGAGTTCGTATCTCGCATGCCATCAGATGGACAAACAAGAGTACATGACAAAGAACCCGAATCTCATGCAGATGAGAAAAACCTTTTGGAAAACTACCATCATCTTCACTGAGTTGATACACATTATTCTTCTCTTTATTTGTACAATAGGTACTTTCCACTCCCTTTTGTCTTAATCTAAACTGTCACGTACTTATTCTCTTGGAATCATGTGTGCAATTTCCTTCTCTTGCTCTGATGGATTGAAAACTATATAAATGAGAGAATTAGGGAGTGATCCAGAAGCCCTAGTACGTGCTACAGTAATCATAGATGCTCGTGGTGTTACGTAAGATTAATTACTTTCATATATTTTTTGTGAGAGAGGGTGAAAATGTAGAAGATGGGTTGGCACAGCTCTAATTGAAGTCAGCGATGCACACCTTAATCCTACTGCGTCAGTGATTAATGAAGTGCCTTATAAGTTACTACATATGTGGTGCAAGTATAACATGCAATATCCGACCATGGATAGTTGAGTTGGTAGTGAGCTAGAACACCGAATTGACCCACCTGAGGGTCTCGGATTCGAATCCTGGCTCACCCGGTGTGGAGCCTCTCCTTAGAATTTAAGCCAAAAGATACGGTGGTTGTTCTCCGAGAAAAAAAAAAGTATAACATGCAAGCCTAGCTTGATGGTGATAGTTTACAATTGTCATCTTTATTTTTCTCCTCATTAATTAATTATTATCGATCCAACTCATGTTTCATAGACTTGTTGAATAGTTTATACCTATAAAGGTCTCGTCCGTCTGTCTGATTATTCTACGGGCGGGCATGATTGTTGTGCATTTTCAATTGTTTTAGTTGCACTAGCTTTCTTCTTTTAAGATTTAATGCGCCATTGACATATCAAGGCATCTCTATACCGTTAACTATCGCATTCCTATGTAGGTTTAATTTCTTGCACATAGCTAGCTAGCCCCAACCGGACATTGAATTCCCCGGACCATGTTTTTGGGACACACAACTGTTGTACTGTGTCCATTGGGGGTGGAATTAGCTTCAAGCTTCTTCGTTTTTGTCTCAGAGCAATCAGCTCCCGCCTGCTCAACCACCCTCAATTATATATCATCCATACATGGTCCCTCGCATTGAGACACATTGACGTCGACAAGTCGGCAGCATCTGAATTTCCTTGTCATTTACGTAACCCCACGTGGGGCCAGCCCCAGAAGCTGAAAGGCAGGCTCGATCTTTCAACTTGCAGCAGCGTCATCTGGTCTGGGTATGAAAACTCGGACACATGGTATGGATGGTAGGGTTTGCATGTGTTTTAAAAGTCTCTGATTGTGCAGCAGACTCCATAAAACGATGGGGCTGGGTTTTGAAAAAACCCTCCCTGAATGATTGAATGAACCTGCTACTGCCACTTCCTTAGGCGTCTTATTTCTAAGTTAGCGATTGAAGCAGTTTTTGATATTGAAATATGAAGAAGAATGAGAACACACCCTGATCGATCACGTGTGGATATTACTTCCAATCATCTTTAGATTTTTTTTAATCAAATTTTGTCTATGTGCATCGATCTTTTTCCCAGTTCTTGTGCCAACTGCAAAAATCAACCATTAACGAAAACGAAACGAGCAAGGCGGCATAATATTTTTAGAGTTTTAATTTTCAAATACGACATTTTAATAAGGGTATTCAGATTGAAGCTTTATAGAAGTTTCATATCATAACTCGGAGCGCTTCGTTTTAATATGGAAACAGATTCATATCCATCTGACGCCGAAATGAAAATCAATTACTATGTTTCAGAGTTGGAAGCGTGCTAATAGATATATATTACAAAATATATACATGATAATTTAGTACCAGATTTCCAACTCTAAAGCGTGGTATTAGGTTATCATGAATATTTCATATATACCTATTATCACGCGTCCAACCCTGAAGCGTGGTAATATGTGAAATGATAAATATTACAAAACTCATAAATTAGCCCTCACCTAGTCGTTTGAACAAATTTTTTTAAAAATATATATTTAAATATCAAGTAAAGATAATATGAACTAATAATCATAAGCAATTAATTATTTGATAAATTTAAGAAATTTGTAATTGATATAATATGAAAAAGTAAAAAAAAATGTATAATATGACATGTATAATAAACAAAGATTTGAACAGTTTATTTTAAGATAGATAATAAATTTGTGAAAATGAAATTTATTAAAATATTGAGCTCACCTGGACGTGCCACTGACACTAATATTTATTGTGTGATGCTCTCCACTAGGGGTGTCAATGGGTCTGGTTCAGATCCCATTTGGAAGGATCCAGACCAAGACCCCGATCCACACCTAATATTTTAATAAATTTTGGATCCAAACTCAGATTCATTATTTGCACTCGTTAGACCCAAAATAAATTTTATAATATTAAATTACCAAATCAAATAACTAATAAATACCTATTTATGAAAATAATAAATTATGAAAAATATAAGTTTATATTTAAATTTATATTGTAATGAAATTATTTTTTTGAAAATAATTAAATAAAAAATGAAATTTATTTTTTAAAAGTAACTCTTTTTAAAAAATATTTTTTATTTTTAAAATTTGTTTTACTATGTATTTTTGATTTTTTATAAAAATATATTTTATTTCGGATTTAAATAAACTAATTATCAAAGAGAATCCTTATAGAATCATTATAAGGATGCAAGATAAAATCTAATAGGTCCAAATGGGTCCAAAAACCAAATGAGTCCAAAAACCAAATGAGTCCAAATGAATAATGGTCTATAGACCCAAATAGATAGACCTAAACTTTAAAAAAATTAAGTCTGAACGGATTTAGATCTACCCGACCACTTGACAACCCTATTGTGTACCAGTCTTCGTCGCGATTGGGCCCATATTTCTGCCCAGATCGAGAACGGGCCCACTCTTGAGGCCCACATTCAGCCCATTCACTGTATGTGCAGTAGATGTCCCTACAAAACAGGAAAATTTTGCGCCTTGTGTTTAGCGCACTGTACGTGTGAATTTGATCCTTCTGGTTGCAGTTACAGGTATGGGTAGTGCCCCAACCGGGTCGGGACCATCCTACACCGCTACGACTCCCCTATGGCAACATTTTATTTCCACTACTTTATAATTTTTGCATTTTGTTACACATTGTTTCTCAATCGATTTCAGTAAGATTTTCTCAGTTTATTTTAATTTAACATCTCCATCAAAATAAATTAAAAAAAAATATGTGTCATGTCACATTAGATTTATGTCATATCAATTCAATTTTGTAATAAATTTTATTTATACAAACTTACAATCACATTGAACCAAACCTTTCAAACCTCCGCACATTAACTCACAAGTTACATTATACATTTTTCTACTTTCTCATATTATATGAATTAAACAGTCTTAAATTTATCAAATAATTAATTATTTATAATTATTAATTCATATTATATTTTCTTGATATTTATTAATATCAATTTCTAAATTTTTGTTATTTATTATTTTACATAATATCAATTACCACACTTCAGAGTTGGAAGCGTGATAGTTGATAGACATTAATTATTTAGAATATATCTATTACAACTTTTCATAGTTGGAAGTGTGATAATAGATTATGATAAATATTTAATATGTATTTATCAGTGTTCTAAAAACGCTAGGTAGTAGGCGCAACGCCTAACGATTAATCGACTAGGCGGGGATTAGTCGGACAGTTAATCAGAGTTAAATATATTAATTATAAATTTAATAATTAATTATAAATATATATGTTTAAAAACTATTATTTTCATAAAAAATTAAATTTTGAACAATTAATCGGTTAGGCTAGGCAGAACGTTTCAACACTGCCTAGCGATTAATCAGTACGGAACGGAGATTTTTAGAACACTAGTACCTATTACTATGCTTCAGTGTTAGAAGCATAATAATTGATATACATTAATTATTCAGGATATAACACGCTTCTAATTCTAAAACATAATAAAAAAATACCTATTAATATTTATCATATTCTTTTATCGCTATTGGTAATAAATTATTTTAAATATTTAATATACCTATTACCACAACCCTTCAATGTAGAAATTCATAAATTTATTTTCAGCGCTGCCAAATTCAAAACCCAGAAGTATACGTCGACGGGATGCCCTCTTCATCTAAGAAGAGACCCGAAAGTGTTTTGACAGCGGATGTGGTGGTCAAAAACAGGTTCCACGACAAGCACGCGAAAGTCTTGACAGAGGGGCTAAAAAGTCCAAGAAAAAGAAGAAAAAAGCCAGACAGACAAATATGGAGAGGAGGTGCTGCAGTGGAGGTCAACCCTGGTCCACTCCCTATTCTTTACAGTATTTTATCACCGCCACTTTCTGCCATTTTCTCTCTTTCCTCTGTTCTCGTGCAATTCTTCTTCTTCGATTCTTCTGCTTGGGATTTTTATTTTTAACCGTGAGAAAAGCTGTTCATTATTATCATAATAATGTCTTTTCGTTTCTGCTTTTGTCTTGTTCGCCTTCTGCCTCTCCCTATCCTCTCCGAGAGATTGGCTACGTATATTATCTTGGCTTGTTTCTTTTAAGCTTTATTATTCATGTTTTCCAAAGTCAAGCATGCAGCAGATGCAGATTCAGATTCACACCACCAACTGCACACACTCACTCTCCTAGGGCTCCTTCGTCCTTCCCCTTCTTCTTCTTCTTCAAGCTTCAATTTTTGAGTCTGTTTAGAGCGAGAGGAGAGGAGCCCCAACTGGGTTTTGGAATTCAGCATCTGGGGTTTCCGTTCCGGTAACTTTTCTAGGGTTCATCGAGGGAGGAGAGGGAGTTTAGACATATGGGTTTTCACTAGCCTTTTGTCTCACCGCCCTCTCTTTGTCCTTTTACCTCCATTTTAAGTGTTCCCATCTCCTTATCTCTCTCCGAATTTGTGTGCTTTGGGAGGTGTTTGTGAACCAGTGTTCTGGGTTTTGTTTGATTTGATGAGTTTTGGGGGCTATCTGGACTCAGATTTGCACTTCAACAGCAGCAGCGGTAACACTCCCGGCAAGGGTGTGATGCTCTCAAATGGCGTGTTCTCCCAGCAGCTGCAGCAGCAGCAGCGCCTGGCTGATCAGACCTTCACCAAGTCCATCTTCAGCTCTCCTGCCCTCTCCTTAGCCCTAGTTAGTCCATCTCCATCTTGCAGTGATTTTTGTGCTTGTTTGATATCTGATGCTTCATTTCTGATCTGGGGTTGTGCAGCAAACCGGATTGGAGGCGCAAGGTGAGGCCTTGAGGATTGGGGATAGCTGTGACGGCGCTGTGGGTGTGAGGAGGAGTAGGGAGGAGGAGCCTGAGAGCAGATCCGGCAGTGATAATGTGGACGGAGGTTCAGGAGAGGATTTGGATGCTGCTGATACCAATCCAAGCAAGAAAAAGAAGAGATACCACCGACACACACCGCAGCAAATACAGGAGCTTGAAGCGTAAGCATCTCCTCATTCATCACTTCCTGATATTCATCGCCCTCCGGAGCATTGCTTCTGAGATGTGTTTTTATCGGTTGATGTAAGGCTGTTCAAGGAGTGCCCTCACCCGGACGAGAAGCAAAGGTTGCATCTCAGCAAGAGGCTTAATTTGGAGACCAGACAGGTCAAGTTTTGGTTCCAAAACAGGCGGACCCAGATGAAGGTTCGCCACACTCTCTTTTTGATCTCTCCATTGTCGCTTTACTTGCTTTCAAGTGATTGTTTATGGAACAATGATGATGATTTGGCGGTGACAGACGCAAATTGAGCGACATGAGAACTCATTGTTGAGATCAGATAATGACAAACTGCGGGTGGAGAACATGTCCCTAAGGGACGCCATGAGGAACCCAGGCTGCATACACTGTGGGGGACCTGCGTTTATCGGAGAATCATCGTTGGAAGAGCAGCAGCTCAGACTTGAGAACGCGAGGCTGCGAGATGAGCTGGAGCGAGTTTGTGGACTGGCGAGTAAGTTTCTAGGCCAGCCGGTCTCGGCAATGGGCAACACTCATGTATTGCAAACAGGCTCAAACTTGGAACTTTGTGTTGGTAGCAACAACTGCCACGGCGGCCCGAGCGCGTCGATGCCCTTTGGACTTGATTTTGCAGGCGAAGTGTTCACCTCGTCCGGCGTGGTAGTGTTAAATAGGTCAACAATCCATAACAGCAACCCTTCAGGTATGGACAAGACATTGGAGAGATCTATGCTTGTGGAGGTTGCACTTGCTGCCATGGACGAGCTGATTAAACTGGCTCAAAGCGATGAGCCATTGTGGATCAAGAGTTCAGATGGCGGACGAGAAATTTTAAACCGAGAGGAATACTTGAGAACATTTACTCCTTGTATGGGCATGAAGCCGAACGGCTATGTTACCGAGGCTTCTAGAGAGACTGGCGTGGTGATTATAAACAGCTTGGCCCTTGTTGAAACTCTTATGGATTCGGTAACTTACATATTTCAACTAGTTAAATGTCTAGAATCCAAAGCTAGATTTTTCGTAGTGTTAAGTTACTTGAATGATTTTTGGCATCTTCTGAGCCAGTAGCTCTAAGTATCGAGGTGATTTTTGGATAGGATCGATGGGCGGAGATGTTCCCTTGTATGATTGCAAGAGCTGCCACTATCGAGGTGATATCCAGCGGCATGGGCGGAACCAGAAATGGCTCACTTCAACTGGTAACATTTCCTGGTAGATATTTTTTGAACTCCACAGTGTACTAAGATTTTAAGAGGGAGACATGACATTTTTCATCTACAGATGCAGGCTGAGCTACAAGTACTCTCACCGCTAGTCCCGGTCCGCGAAGTCACTTTCTTGCGTTTCTGCAAGCAGCACGCCGAGGGAGTATGGGCTGTGGTCGATGTGTCAATCGAGTCAGTCCATGACACTTCAGGTGGGCCAACGTACGTGAAATGCAGGCGGCTCCCTTCCGGGTGCTTACTCGAAGATATGCCAAATGGGTGCTCAAAGGTTAGTCCGATATCTCTTATCTTTGCTGGTTGGAAAAACTATATTCATTTTAACCATAGTGATGATGAGTGTATCTTAACCCAACCGGTCACCGAAAAATCACTCCCGGCTTGTTGAGAATGATTTACTAGAAGCCAAACTTACAAGCCTGGAAATTCTCAACCTGAAAAAAAAAAATTCCTTGTCTTGTGATTATGCATTATTTACCATGCTCTCTGTCATGGTTTTGTTGGGAGTCATTATATATAATTTCCAGGGCCATGAATCCGAAGCTTCCTTACATACTATAATAAGCTTCCTGGATTCCCTTTCAGATGGAAAATTATTTAAACATCGCCTGTCCCCAAGAAACTCAATGTGCCTCTCCTTACTTAAATATAAACCCACCATACACGAGGAAATCAAGATTCCATATACTTATAATATTAATTGAAGCCGCTTATCCATCTCTGACAGTGTAATTTTATATCATCCATTCATCAAGGGCTGTAATGTGCACCTAAGGGACGCTTTTGATGTTTCTATTCGGATATTGTCTTGGACTACATCGGTTACTCAACTTCAAATGTGTGTGAGTTTGAATCGAACGTGTCCTTCCGCATGCTGGTTTCAGCATTGCTCGTTTCTTTGTAGTTTCGTTTTCTTGTCTTGTTGCAATTATGATTTGGTTCGTCTCAGTAAATGCAGTCGAGCTCGAGAGTGGTTTTTTTTTTTTCGTGTTTTCATACCTGTATCAATGCTTGTGTCTGCTCCAGACACATTTTTCGATGTCATCATCCAGTCTGCAATGTCCCTCGAATCTCACTATGAATTATTTGCATTTTTGTGTTATGAAGCTCCATTACGCGTCACTTATGGTAGCTTGTCTTCTTTTCTATTTATGGCGCCTTAAAACATGTCATACCCCAGATTTCAAACTAGTACTCTTTGCTTGATTTTTAGGAAGTTCCGATTTCCAATAATGAAGAAGTTTCATTTGTGATTTTCCCAATGATCAATAAGTGAACGAAGCGGAGCTGGCTCACCATTGTTGAAAGTTAATCTTGTGCAGTTAGTTTCCGTAAATATCTTTCTTCTAATATAAACTTAATTTGTTTGAAATTATTGTGTCGTGAAACTATTTGCCAGGTGACATGGGTTGAGCATGCTGAATATGACGAGAGTGAAGTTCATCAATTGTACCGACCTTTAGTCAGCTCCGGCCTTGGGTTTGGCGCAAAAAGATGGGTTGCAATGCTTGAAAGACAAAGCCAGTGTCTCGCCGTTCTCATGTCCTCGGCTGTCCCCTCCGGAGATAATTCAGGTAAATATGTGATAAAATTTGTTTGACCTTAGAGTTAAGAGTTGATCGAGCTTTCTGAGATGTGTTCAAAATTTTGTATCCATTTCAGCGATTACTGCTAGTGGGCGCAAAAGCATGTTGAAACTCGCGCAGCGCCTGACGAACAACTTCTGTGCTGGGGTCTGCGCTTCCACAGCACACAAATGGAACAAGCTCTCTTCAGGAGACGCGGGTGAAGAAGATATCCGGGTCATGACTCGAAAGAGCATAAATGACCCTGGAGAGCCACCCGGTGTAGTTCTAACCGCAGCCACCTCAGTCTGGCTACCCGTCCCTCCCCAGAGAATCTTTGACTTCCTACGCAACGAATGCCTTAGAAGCGAGTGGGACATACTCTCCAATGGCGGACCTATGCAGGAAATGGCTCACATTGCCAAAGGCCAAGATCCTGGGAACTGTGTCTCTCTTTTGCGCGCCAGTGTAAGATTCTCAATCCCAGCCTAATTCCTCATCTCCCATAGCTTCCTAGTTTTATATATTCACTGCACGACGGTCTTAGCATAAAAACGTCTTTTCCTTTAATTGCTGAGTACCTCATAGATTAATAGATATGACCCATGCATGCCTATTAAAAAAACTGAATTTCTTTGATTTGGATCATTGTATGTACCCTGCAATCTTTATGTTTTAGGGGGGGACCTTTTAGAAAGGTAAATAGTTCCCTACAGAGCAACTTTTGGGAACTAAATGGTTGGGGAGGGCTTGCTTCTTCTTATTTTCTGGATCTATTTATTTATACATATGAAAATATATTTGTGAAACATGGCTCAAGTAGAAGTCAAATGGGTGTACAAAGTTTTAGTTGTGAACTATGAGAAAAGGTTCAATTTGGAATTGGGGACCTTAGTGAAATCTTGAAATCAGGACAGTAACATCACAACAGCTGGTGTTTGTTTGCATATGTAGTCACTCCTCTCGCTAATCCCGAGATGTCAGAAATCCGTGTCGGGTTCTGAATTTCTGATCAATCTTTACTCTTATGTCAGTGAGTGGCAAGATCAGGTTATTATAACTTGTTTGACTACTGAGACCTAATAACTCTTGTTTTGGTTGAACGTGAAACAGGCCATGAACCCGAGTCAGAGCAGCATGCTGATTCTGCAGGAGACCTGCACAGATGTGGCCGGGTCGCTGGTCATCTACGCCCCGGTAGACATCCCGGCAATGCATGTGGTGATGAACGGCGGGGACTCGGCCTACGTCGCCCTCCTCCCCTCCGGGTTCTCCATCCTCCCCGACGGGTCCAATCCTCACACCAGAACTCCAAGCCCTAACTCCAAGCCCAGTGTCGAAGGGTCTCTGTTGACGGTGGCGTTCCAGATCCTGGTCAGCAGCCTGCCCACCGCCAGGCTCACGGTCGAGTCAGTCGAGACCGTCAGCAACCTCATTTCCTGCACTGTCCAGAAGATCAAAGCTGCGCTAAATTGCAAGACTTGAAATTGAAACCAAATCGTCAAGCCAGGCGCACTCTACGAGTTCTATTTACGTTAAGGTTATGGTTTGGAGTCAAGAACGAACCACATGTGATATGAGTACTTGTAGGACGACGACCACGGCGGCGAGAGTGGTGGTTCGGGTATTGACTCAGGTAGGCTCGCCAATAGCAAGTCATTGTGTTTGTCGTTGCACTAAATGAAGTGAACATGAACCTCCTATATGCGAAGCTATTCACATCTTCAAAAAAACACGGCCTTAGTGTAATATGAAGTTTGTAGTGTCAATTCTAACTTATGTTGAAGTGAATTGTACGAATTATTCATAAAATAAAAAACAATTCGATAAAAGTTACATGAAATAACCGCTCAAAATATTTTTTCAGTCAGAATAATAAATTATCGTTTGAGAAAAATGGCAAGTGAGGTGGCGAAGCAAGATGCCCGGTGACGTTGGCGGCGCCGCCGCATAAACGTGAAGAAAAAATAGCGCGACTGGCGGCAGAGGTGACGGTGGTCGGAGGTATTTTGCAGGCAGCATTAAATGCGCCATGCAGAAACAAAAACGCTCATTTAATGCAGTTCCCATGCACGCAAGACACGAGCCTCCACCTCCTCTCTCCTCTTGCTGACATGGCATATTATCTATAACTAATCACGCACAGGCCCCGGTAGTATGTATTCTTGTAACCGAGAAGCCGCATCGTTTTGAAACTACTCCATCCCTCCCTCTCATTTTTCTTCTATTTTTAGATATTATCTATTTAAACTACGAATGATAAATTATTGGATATCCAAATTACGACTTCCGTTGACCCAATGCTGACGTGACAATATCGACCCTATCCATGCACGCTTTCTAAAAATAATAGCATCGCTAAATACGACTAACTTTCAAAAAATAAAAAAAAAGACAGCCGAAAAAGCAGTTTGTTAATTATTTATTTGAGATTTCGGGATATGTTGTTTAAGTTCGGTGAGGGTTTGGATGTTAATTTTTTGTATTTTGATATTTTAGAATGTTTAATACATAATTTTATATATCATAAAATCTAAAAAAATTAAAAATAAAACATAAAAACTCTAAATTCCTAATATCCGGAAAATTAAAAAATCATTAAAACTCCTAAAACCATATAATACTGAAAATCGGAAAATACTATAAACTAAAAATCTATAAATCTAACATCTTAAACACTAAGCCCATACATTATTTGATAACCGAGATTAACAATGAGATTGTATTAGAATAAATATTAATAATCTAAACGACAAATTTTTATCTTTAAAAGTTTGAATTATTTACCCAATAACTGAGTTTGTTTCCGAACATACTCTAAAATTTTTTTAAAAAAATTAACAAGAGTTTTAACAAAGGCTATATTTTTTTTTTTCGTTACCCTTACCTAATTTATACAGGTGTCACCCATATTTTTCCCCTTATTTATATATATATATATATATATATATATATATATATATATTATTTTCATTTTCAGATCCTCTGTTATTTCGCTCGGTCTCATATTTTCCGCGTTGTTCATCTTCTTCGTTTTTCTTTCGCGGAGGGAAGAGCGAGAGAAAGCCTCGTCTCTCCTCCTCCTCCTCCCTCGCAATCCATCCATCCGCTCCTCTTCGAGCGATCGCGTGCCATGCTTGAGCGTCGTCACCACCACCTTCCGCCAGCTGTGATCTTCTCCTCCTGATCGATCATCCCGTAATCAATCAACCTCTCCTCAATTTTAATTGCTTTTTTTTGTTAATCTGAACGTTTACAGAGTGCAGCTCGCGTGTCTCGCATCCGGAGATGACGATTCAGATTTCGTTTGAGCTGGATGATTCTGCAGCTGTTTTTTTAATCATTATTGTTGTTGATGACCTTTGATTCTGGATAAGAAATGCTCTGTGTTTATATAATCATTATCTGCGGTTTTTGTTTTTGTATTTGAATTCGATTGATACGGGAGCGGATGCTGAGCTGTGATCGTTGTGCGGATTGTGTGAATGTGATTTTTGATTACCTAACTTTAGATGATACGTTTTGAATCTCTACGATATGAGCTGGAATTTTGGTTTGAATTTTGATTCAATTTGTCGACAGTCTGCTGTGTTGTTGGTGGATTTAGGTCAAATGTCATCATGAATGTTTACATTCACATTTACATCTACATCATTTCCAATGCATGATTAGGGATAGATTTGGAATTGAATTATTTACTGGTTGTTTGATTGGGGACGGTTCATCATTTTCTCATTATTATTTTGTATTTTGAAGTTTGAGTTCTGTATCTGGAAATTGATGTTGGGGTGCTTGGTACAGGTGGTGAAGGATTCAAGCAATTTAAGGTGAGACAAAGTGTTGAAATCACGATATTAAATGGCAGCTGTGACGACTCATCCTATTGGAAACCCGTCTGTTGGTTCTTCCATGGATAGAAATGATAAGTCTGGCCGCAGCAGCCACCACCTCAAGGAGAAGATGGAGAAGAGAATTAGAGACACGGTTGGTCTCCAAGAGAAGGTAAATTTCACTATGGTTTTGACAAGCTGCTTTGAATGTTATCGTCATTAAGAGAGAAGTGATCTGTTTGATCATCTCTACCATCAAATGTGATAGTGCTAACTTTGTTCAGGACTCAGACGCCATTGTAATTACTGGTAATGTGACAGAAGCTGGTCAGATCATCGAATGCACAGTGGGTGGAAATGATGGCAATCCAAACCAGGTCTGTTATTCTTGTAGCAGTTGCTGATTGGAGTCCAATCTTTTATGTTTCCTGTGTTAGTTCCTATTTTTTTTAAAATGGTGGAGCATGGGATCACTGAAACTGGCATGCTAATGAACTTAGAATTTTCATTTACATACCCAGTACCTGAACATGCTTAGCATTTCCTTGTCCACTTCACAGACGGTCTCCTATCTGGCTGAACATGTGGTTGGCAGTGGCTCTTTTGGTGTAGTTTACCAGGTATGTAGCTGAGTCAGTTTTTATGCTTTGGTTGGCCATTTACGGCAAAAAATAAATAAATCATTCTTTGAAACTGTCATATTGCAGGCCAAGTGCTTGGAAACAGGTGAATCGGTTGCCATAAAGAAGGTTCTCCAGGATAAGAGATACAAAAACAGGGAACTCTCAGTCATGCGCATGCTGAACCATCCTAATGTTGTTCGCTTTAACCAGTCATTCTTCTCAACTAACGAAAAGGATGAGCTGTACCTTAATCTTGTCTTGGAGTATGTAGCTGAAACAGTTTACCGTGTTTCAAGACACTACTCAAGGATGAACCAGTTCATGCCCACCATATATGTTCAACTTTATGGGTATCAGGTCAGTTTACACACTTCCTTCTACATTTCATGATCAATAACCATTCAATGAAGTTATTGAATCTCTCTTTTCGTCATTCAGATTTGCCGTGCCCTCAACTACATACACAATGTGGTTGGCGTCTGCCATCGCGACATAAAGCCACAAAATTTATTGGTATGAATATGAACTTGAGTATGAATAAATATCTTACCTTGGCCTCGGCTTTGTGTATGAACAGATTAGAACTTTCTTTCATATGAAAAATCTTGATTGAGATGTCTATGGCGTGGCACAGGTCAATCCTCACACTCATCAGCTTAAACTCTGCGATTTTGGCAGCGCAAAGATGTTGGTGCGTAAACCTTTTATTCAGGCACCAACATACCCATGTGAATGTAGTGAATTTTTACTGACATCGATATTTAAAAATCGCAGTTGCCAGGTGAACCCAACATATCCTACATCTGCTCACGGTATTACAGAGCTCCCGAGCTTATATTTGGGGCGACAGAATACACATCTGCGATTGATATGTGGTCTGCTGGCTGCGTCCTGGCAGAACTTCTTCTAGGAAATGTTAGTATATGACTCTCGTACTCTAGCTGAACTCTCAGTCATGTGAATTTTTCTTAATGCGTTACTGATGTTAATTTGGCTTTTGTTGCAGCCGATATTTCCTGGTGAAAGCGGGGTTGATCAGCTAGTGGAAATAATCAAGGTATGGTTTTTCAGTATGCGAAGAAGACATTCACACTCGCCTTGTATGAAAAAAGTGCAGCACAACCTGTTTCTGTTTATGCTCAGTGTCCAACTATTTCTCTTTTTTCTAATGGTACCAGATCCTAGGAACTCCGACAAGAGAGGAAATCAAGTGCATGAATCCAAATTACAGCGAATTTAAATTTCCTCAAATCAAATCCCACCCATGGCACAAGGTTCTTTGCATTTTCTCATACCATGTACAACTTAGACTAAGAATTTAATCCAAAGGTATTATCTACATCCTGAAAAAATCTATGTATACTGTCCTTGATACAGGTCTTCGACAAGAGGTTGCCCCCGGAGGCGGTAGATCTTGTATCAAGATTGCTCCAGTACTCACCGAAGCTACGCTCCACACCTGTAAGTGATCACACATGCCTGTTGATTGTATTCATTTTTTTTTCCCAGAGCACCTTATGACAGATTTTCAGTAGCTATAGCACATCTTATAAGCATCACAGGCCACCTGATGAATCATCTATATGATGAAACATTGACCTGTTAAACATTGCACGGACAATAAATCATTTTCTAGAATATGAGGCGGCTTCTTTGAATTGTTCCAGTTTTTGAAACCGTGGTTCCAGACTGATTCTAACTTTTTCAAATTCACTTTGTTTCCCAGTTGGAGGCCTGTGCTCATCCATTCTTCGATGACTTGAGGAAGCCAAACGCACGCTTGCCCAACGGCCGGCCTCTCCCACCTCTATTTGATTTCACGCCTCAAGGTAACACCACATAACATGTCCAGTTCTCCGTGCCGTTCCTCTTTTTTCCGGCTAATGTTCAACTCATTCATCTTATTCAAATCCCAACACGCAGAACTATCTGGCGCATCCCAGGATCTCCGCAACCGCCTCATCCCCGAACACATCAGGAAACAACAGAACTCATGAAAAAAAGACACTACCGGTTCCCCCCTCCATCAGGTCCTGAAGCCAGCTGAGAACCGGCAAGTTCCAACAGGTAACTATTCCATCCCAACACAAGATGGATCAAATCAACCCAACTTCTGATTGCTCATCCACAACAGGAATCTCGGTCACATATTTATACACAACCATACCTCTCTTTTGTACTACTCCACTATTCTGGTTATATATAGTATAAAGGAGTGCAATTTCATTCATAATTACATAAACATAATCTGAAAATAAAATGCTTGATGACTTCTGATCGGTGCTCCAAAATTGAAAAACACTAATTCAATCATCATCAAATAATGATGCTCGAAAATTTTAAACTGTTTTTTCATTTGATTTTGGGACAGTATTGTACACAATATTTACATTTTGTATCAGAGAATCTTGAGGAGTTTCGGGCGTCGGCAACTAGTTGGTACCAGAAAAAACCGGAAAACCTGTCACGACCCGACTGGGAACCCCAACCACATACCCACACCCGAACCCGTTCCCTTCCTCCTCCTTCCTTTTCACGACTCTAACGGAGACGTTCACCACCCCATTAAACTTCCCACTCCTCTCCCTCAACCTGTAGCTCAAAAAGTTCAAGTGCCCATCGGGCAAAACTCCGCTGGAAAAGTCAGTGGCCGGGACCCTCGCCGCCCCGATCACCTTCCCAAACCCGTCGCACACCTCCACGTCGAACCCAGCCGCCCGGGGCGGCATTTCCATGGTGAACTTCTCGTTCCAGCGCGGGTGTGCTCCGCCTTCCTTGTCCAAATTGGTCGAGAAGACTTCCATGCTGGGCGGCACTCTGATGACTCCCCGCGCGTTCCTTTTCAGCGATTTTTTCCGTGAAATTGTGAGGCCTTCGCAGGAGATCAGGGTGACTTCGAGAATCTTGCTGGATGACATTGTTGCTGTGTTCACCGAGTTGAGCTATGGACATGGAATCTGTGTTTAGTTTCGGGTTTATATAGATACGTTTAGAATGTTGTAGTTTGTGGAAAGAACAGAAAAAATAAATTTAAAAAGAAGGTGGGAGGAAGAGAGAAGGTAGGCGAGAGGTTGCTTCTCGTGATTCGCGTGGAAGCTGGCAGTGGGGCAACGTTCTCCAAATCCGATCTAAAATAACTCTATCTGGTAAAAAATAATTAAATTTTAATATATATAAAATAAATATATATGTATAATTTTAATTAAATTAATTTTACACTCTAAATTTTATCTAAAATTTTAATTATATAATTTTGTTTTCCCGAAAAATAATTTCTGAAACCGTCAAGTTTGATTTTTGAAATACTACACACGTCAAGCCAACGTGTCACACACTTAGTCCAGCTAATTATCTAAATCGATTGGGACGTCAAATCGGTTATACCATCGATTCACTTGTTTTTTATAGACTTAATCGCCCATTTAAAGTATTATTATTTAAGTGAATAATTCTAAACAATTAAAAGTCTAGACAAGTGGTGAGTGGAGTATTTAACTAGTTATAGTGAATTGATAAAAACAAACATTTCACTCCCATTAAACTAAACATTTCAAACAATTTTATACCTTCTTCATAATTTTATTTAAACAATTAATAGTAATAAAAAATGAAGTTTAGTTAGATACGTTTAGAATGTTGTGTTTTATAGAAAAAATAAAATAAAAAAGAAGAAGAAAATGAGGACAAAGAGATAAGGTAGGTGAGAGGTTGCTTATTGTGATTCACGTGGAAGTTTGATTTTGAAATACTGCACACTGTGGGAATTGGATCTCATACAGCAAGTAGTTTGATGTATATATAAAATGATGTAGATTTGAGTATTATTAATCATTCATAAATTGTCATGTGTAAAGTGGTTAACTTTCACGAATAGTTTGAATATTGGTGAATCACATATTGAGACTTCAAAAACTATCCGTTAATTTTATTTTGACCCGTTGATTAACTTTATTAGATCTGCGACTAGTTAGAGTTAATGGAACGCTTGGTAATGCTATGAAGGTCGACGAATTTTGCTCTGATTTTCGTTTCCAATTTTTGTAGGTATTAGTGACAAGTGGTGACGTAATGTGAACTATCGGACTTTTAGTAGATAATGGCGGCGGAGACACATTTAGATGTCGTTCTGTAAAATTAAGAGTTTGAATGCTGAATGCTGTATGAGAATCTGAATGGTCAGATCACTGATTAAATCACATCTGATTGCTGAATGATTTATTTTCATTTGTTAATTTATTTTTCAAATATCTTAATATATAATGATTTATTAATATAAAATTAAATTATAATTATAATTTTACAACATAAAAATAAAAATAAAATTTATAATCATGTTATAAAAATATTATTTATTTATGAAGTGTGTGATATTCTGATTGAAGAAACAAGCTGCGGTCAGTATTGATGTGATTCTGATTAAAGTACAATACAGACAAAGTTGATTCCAGAAAGATATGAAAACAAAGAGATAATTATAATAATCGTATAAATATCGCATCTGAATGATTCAGATATAAAATTGGTAACAAATCATTCAGACTTTCCAAATATTCATTAATAGAAAAAGAACAAGTACCCGATTCACTGAATGCTTAATATAATAAAAAATCACCTCTTAATATAGCTCAATAAGTATAACAAAACAAGGCTTTAGAGCGGCTGCTTGTGATTAAGTTGAAGATTGAGCTGAATGAGTGGTTGCCATTTAGGTTTTGTTTCTGTGTTACGAGAGAAAGGGAATGGATGTATGTGTAAAGATACGAAAGGAAAAGAATGTGAAGGATTAGAGGGTGGAAAGAAAGAAAAAAAATGTGTGAAGGGATTTGGTAAAATAAGAGAAAAATAAAATAAAATTCCTAAAATGATCTTATATAAAAAAATTTGATTGGTCAAAAAAATAAAAGAACAAGGGCATTATGGTCTTTTGATACAAAATCCATCTCTTCCCCTCCAAATCCTCCTAAATTGGGTGGAAAAGAAAGATGGAATTATCTATTTTCAAATCTCTCAAAATAAATCCAACTCCCTCCTTAAAAAAACAATTCCTCAAGAACAGCCTAATCCTTCTGTTTCATTTCCTCTCCCTCCTATTTTAAACTCAAGAACACTATCTTACAAGAGTTATGTTGGAGGTGGTGGATCGTCGAAACAATCAATAAAAAACTGACATGTGACATGTTGAAAAATCAAAATAATACATGTCACTTAATTAATTTCATCTTTCAATGTGACTGTTCAACTACTTCATTTTTTTTAAAAAAAATTATTAAATGTGAATTACAACGTACACACCCGACCATCAAAAAATTCAAATTCTAGTCATAAGGATCAGTTATCACGTAACAGCATCATCCACTCTAAAGGTGCGTTTGGTTTAGAAAAAATTTGATGGAAAGAAAAATTTGAAGGAAAGTGAAATTTAAAATGGATTTTATTTTATTTTTCTTTGTTTGGTTTAATTGGAAATTTGAAGGAAAGTTTAAAACTCCTTTTATTTTACTTTATCTTTCTCTATAATTTTTCGTATAATTTTTTATTTCCCACAAATTTTTCCTAAACCAAACAAAAAAATTCTTCTAACTTTCCTTCAAATTTTTCTTTTTATTTAATTTCCCCTAAATCATGTGTGGTATAAGTTGGTGTTTTTTTGTTTTGTTTACTACGTCTTATTTCTAATATATATAATATATATATATATATATATGGTCCCCAACTTTAAAATAATAGAATATTTTATGACCAAAAGACAAGGCAGTAAAACAAAGCAAAACCATCGGCATCTGCGCTGCGGCAACCAGGGTTGGATTCTCATAATTCTAAACTGCTTCCATCTTTTCATACAAAACAATTCTTTTCACACCATTCATATTATATGCAACCCATGTGTTAGTTAGTATTTATTACAGATTTTATTTTATATATATAACATTAGTTGTGTCATCAAATCATAGAAAGCTATAATCACAGTGTAACCTCAAATTATATAATTTTCTTGAAAATTTGTAATTTTGATATTAATATTCACAAATTTGAAATTTAATTGATAGTATTTCTATACTTTTCCCAGAAGTACAGTAAGTGATAATAACTTTAATTTTCATTTCTTTTTATGACTTTTGACATTTCAATAGAAAAATACCATCCGATCCAAACCATGCGTTTTATGTTTTATAAAAACGTTTTGCTATTTATGAAAGAAATGTATGCATTGTTTATCAAAAAGCAATAATTGATTTATTTTACCCAAACTTGGAACATACGTAAGCTTTAAGCTTTTTTTTTAATTAACAAAGATTTAAATTAATTAAACTAAAAATAATACATAAACAAAAAAATCTCCTCGTCACAAAATCACACGAAGCTTTTGCTTCTTCCGATTCCCAATTCACTTCGTTCCGGCAGCAACCGACTCTGTCTAGGGTTTTCTCGATCCTTCGATTCGAGGTCCGATTTATCCTCCCTTTCGTCCCCGATTCATTTTCCCAGATTCCAGTCGGTTCCCGTTTGCTTTATTTATGTTTGATTCTTGCGAATTGGTATTTGATTTGTGCGATTACGGTGCTTGATTGGACTCGTATTCGGTTTCTGGCAGCGAAAAATGAAATTTATCGTGAAATTGAATTGATTGAAACCTCGTTGTACTGAGCTCTGTGAAACCCCCAATTTGCATCACTTTCATTCAACTTTTTTTTTTTCGTTTGGTGCGAGGGCAGATGGTTATGCATTTTAAAATAAAAAGAATCGATCTTGGAGCTCTTATTTCGTATTCTGAGTTTTTGGTAGCTGTGATGCATGACATTAGCTGATTTTTGATATTGTTGATGAGAGGAAGTTAAGACTGAATATTGATCATTTTGGCATTAAGTGTGATTCAGCTATTGAAATGTTGTAGCTTTTTTTTTATTGTTTTCTGGATGTTGATTATTTACATGATTTTATAGATTATTAGGCATTTTGTCAATTAGGAATTTACTTACTTCGACCTGTTTTATTTTCGTTACTACACTAGGCTAATTAGCTTTGAATGGAAGTTCGGTTGCATGCTATTCGGGTTTCCAGACTGAACGAATGACTATTGATTGGTGCTTTGCTGCATGTTTTCAGGGTGTGATTTCCAGATACCGTAGGCTGCCTGCGACACTTATATTCAAATGGAGATGGACTTCTTGAAATTGCTTGACGCTGACGCAGCCATAATGATTTTCAACCGTTTGGATGCCCCAGCAGACTTAGTTCGGGCTAGTTTAGTGTCGCATGCTTGGCAAGATTTTGGTGAGAAAATATGTTAGACATTACTGTATTTACGTTACTGTCTTGCTTACATGAATGACAATGTAACGGCTCATGCCTACGTGTGCTATGTTCTTGCATTTTGGTATTAAGTATATTAGCGGATAGATAGTACTTGCATGTAGTCTGTGTTTTAGATGTAGCATTCATCTCTTCAGAGTTCGTTATGGTTATGGAGTATGGATTGTTTGCTAGGGCAAAATATCATTGAACCGCTTTACATGCCTCTTTGAAATTTTGGAAATCTAAGCACGAAAGAGATTTATTAACATGCTGTTGTTTAATCTAAACATCATGGCGGTTTCATTGATGAGTAATCATTATTGCAGTGATAGACCGTGGGCTCGGCAAACAACTGGGGTTGAAAAAGTATCCCCAGCTGTCTTGTATTGCTCGAGTTGCAATGGTTAATGGAAAAGAAATGCCTAGTGATGTCGGGTCCAGCAGCTCCATGGAATGGGAAAGGAGGAAAAGGGATCAGATTGTGTATACATCACTGGCACATCTGTTAGATTTAGCAACTAAATGGAGCTGTATAGTTGAGGCGATAAGTGCATCTAGCACAGATAATCATCCGGAAGAAAGTATTGACAACACTTTGATTCAAAGTGACAGAGTCGAACAGAGGGCATCATACTGGTCGAGCAAAGGCCAAAGCAACCCGGATGTGCCCGAGAGATTGATTTATAAGTTGAAGTCGAGTCTCTGCTTGATTAATGAAGTTTACATACAGCCATTCCAAGGTCAATTTTATTATAGAATTCTGGAGTATTTTTCATATCTTTTTATCAATATTTTTTGTCTTACACACGTTAATTTTCCCACATCCAGCTTATTTCCAGTTGGGGTATCCTATTTACTCGTCCAGATCTGTAAGATTTAGGATGGGTTATCCTAAGTTCCCCTTAGATTTTGATTTGGAAGATGTGAGACTAATGGAGTTTACTGATCAAGACTTTGTGTGGAATTACACTTCACCTGAGTTCCCAATGTCGCAGGTGAGTTCGCTTACTTTATTTCCTGTATGCTTGTTTCCCAATCTCTGTCGCATCATGTATATGCTGCTGAGGCTTATGATCGCCTTCATTTCTTCCCAGCATGAAAAAGGCTGGTTTATGGACTTACTTGACAACAGTCTTTCACTCATCTGTTAACATGTCATTCATAATGGATAACTATGTGCGCTTGCTCTACATTATTTTAGTATTTCACTCTTTTGACTAAAAATTGTAGAGCGCAAAAAAAGAAAAAGAAGAAAAAGAGCGGTTGTATTTTATAGCAAATGAAATGGTCCTTTATAGACCAAGAAGTGAGGCTCATTTTAATATTATTAGTTTACATTTTGATTTTATGTTGATCTGATTTGCCCAAATTTTACAGGAGAGAAGTCTGCAGAAATTTCAGCTTCCAGAGCCTGCTCTCTGCATTGGCGGCTTTTTGCTGATTGAGTTGTTAGGCCGGGTACAGCGGCAAGAAATGGATTACCTGTTTTACATATGGTCAGTCTCTATTTACTACCTTCCGCTGAATTATTCCGGCTTAAAGCATCGTGTCCCATGTATTTTCTATTTCGGTTTGCTCATCTTTTTTAAAGTTCCAATGTGTTGATGTTTGTCGTTGTGTTTTCAGTGTGTCACATGTTCGGGCAGACGGGATGTCACTTTCACCCAAGTTCACCGCGACCCCATTGCAAAACTCAGGAAGCTTTGTCTTGGAATACAACCCGCACGCCTCCATTGACTCACCTAACGGCGTCTGCACCAGCATCATCGAGGTGAGAGATGAGGAACCGCCGGGGCATCAGAACTGGGGGCAGTTCATGAACATGCAGCTCATGCACATGCTGCAGCCGTACGTTCCAGGCTACCCGAACCATGGGGAGGCCGAAGATGATGAAGACGAAGATGAAATAGAAATACTTGATGAGGACGGAGCAGAAGACATAGTTGAGGACGGAGAGTTCATCTGATCCAAGCCACAAATACTAAATTTGTATAGCCAGATGCAGGTTGAGCAACTCGAAGGGGATTTTTTTTTTCTTCTTTTGGCAGGGTCCATGAAGTGTTGTTACTTGGGGGCCACGTATAGCTTTTCAGGGAGCGGCTGTTGTGTCCTCATTACTTCATTTTCTGCTATGAAGTGTGTTTCTGGATATATTTATGTCTCTACATCTTCATGTCATGCATTGGATTCCTGGGCTTTTTATATGTTACCTGATTTTGCTTTTTAATATCAGGTTCACTTTGTCTCTAGTTGTTGGATATTTTGTCGCTAAAAATGCATGAGATTTTATTTCAGGTCTCCATGTGATCGAACATTTCTAAGTAAATGCGACTGAGATGTTAGTGAGAGCTTGCCTTGCAGACCAGATGAAAACGTTAGTCTTTCTAGATGTCTTAGGTTTCGGTGATGACGAGGGAAGCAACTGCGGCGAAGAGTCCAGACCCGAGTCCTGACGGAGCTAGCTGAAGTAAGCCAACCACTACCACCACCGTCCCCAAGCACGCTTTCATCTGGCGCGATACGTCCCTTTCTATATTCGGACAAACAGGAAGTGAGCCGCCAGGAGAAAAAAATAAATCAAGAAATCAAAATCTGAAGTGGATACTACTTTGAACTCATAGCCCTCTTTGGCATTCTTCTTCATCGAAGATGAGAGCCTTCCCAGTTCGCCTAACTGAGAACAGAGCACAAGATCGAAGATCAGAACGGAGAGATGAGCAGACGGAGTTGGAGTTGGGTATAGGGCAAAGCTCGACCAAGGAAGTGCAGACGGTCGAGCCCAACCAGCAGACCCGAGCATCTACGCGTTCTCCTTGTTCTGCCACAGTGCCTGCCTTTATAAGCACTTTTTTCCTCCGGCGGGCGAAAGAGTTTACAGCAAAGCGTCAAACGGGTCGTTGGGTACGCTGAAGAGTGCATAGTCTCTTCCGCGGGAGAGACCGTAGACACACTAAAAAATGCATAGCCTCCGCCTGGAGAGAGACCATAGACACAGGCGACTTTTCAACTTTAATGGATTGACTCTTATGACCAAAAGAAATCTTCTAACGCCAGATCCAAACATTTATACAATCCTCCCATTACAAAACCTCTAATTCTGATAACTGCAACAAAACAATCAAATAAAATTGCAAAATTGTGAAAATTACCCTTCATTTTTCTAGATAGGATCAGGTAAATTTTTCACCTTTAAGACTTGGTACTGATCAGACGGAAGCAACAATATGTTTCTTCTTCCACGATAAAAAATAACAGTTTTGCTGCCAAAAAGTAATCGATTGGAAACTGCTAAAAGACTTGCCGTCAATTTCCAGCTCTTTACCTGTCAAATTTGTTGTTCGGAAATAATAAAATTAGTTTGTAATTTTCTGTCCAAAAATGGCTGGAAAATATGTGATTTTTTTCGGCTCATTTTCATCCACTTTCAGTCACAATGTGTATTTTCGGTGCTTGTGTAAACATAAAATCACACAGTGGTCGAATCTCCCCGAAACGATGGCCGGAAATGTTTTTATTGTTTACCTAATTTTTTGTCACTTTAAAATGGCTGGAAAAAAGACGGGAAAATGAAATCATTCTGCTGCTACCGCCGCCTTTACCGCTCCTTTCTTCCCATGCCTCCCCTTCACTGCTCCTTCACCCCGCTGTCATCGCAAGATCGCTTTGACACTACCGCTGCAAGATCGTCTTGCCATTGCAAGCCCGCCACGTTACTTCATGAAATTTGATATGCAATGCTCTATGTGATGTGAACAATGAATAGTGCTTGAGTGGATTTAATTTGCACACTTATCCTTTTGATTGTGCTTAGGTGTAGAAACAAATGCACAATGTCATCATATACACATCCTAAAATTGCTAGAGAGTAAATTAAAGCATTATTTACATTCATCTAGCTGATGTGATTGTCAATTTTCTGATGTTTGTAACATCTATCACTACCCTTATTGTTGTCATTTTTGTCACTGAAGAAAATACATAGTGTAATCCAATTCCGTTGTTTATATGTGATCATTTGCGACTAGTTGAGCTTTGTATCTCTTCATACTCTCATCTGATTTGTACTTGATCTTATAGATCCATTTGAAATACATAGGTTTAATGCCATTAAGAGGTTTTGTAAGGTACCATGTCTAATTATTTTTCAATGCTTTCCATTATTGTGATCCAAGTAGGGTGTTGAGCTACTATGTTATAGTTCCAACGTTCAATTATACTTGATAGCTACAATTCAAAGTGTTTTATATCATGGATAGAAACTCTGATATCCAATATATGTATTTATAATGTGAGTTGTATCGGTGCAATTTTAATAAACATAATTTTTAGTTCAACTTTTCACATCTTATAAATTCTTGTGACATTTCTCAATATTCATCACATTAAAAACTAAAATTTAGGGTGTAAATTTTTTTAAGGGGAAAAACCCAAAAGGGGCCCTGAACTACCGCGTCCTACCCAATTGCGGTCAGAACTACCGCGTTTTCCAAATAAGGGGCATGGGCCGTCAAAAGTGACGGGTCATCCAACTCCGTTAACGAGCAGTTCGCTCCGTTAACGCCATAGTAACGTCGTCCTAAAAGTCAACTACTAAACTAATAACATGTGAAATTGAAAAAAATTGGAAAAACATAAACGCACGACTTTTGTCTCCCGATCTAGGGCTCCTCTCGACCAGCACAACAACCAGGTCGATCGCACGCTCGATTCGCAACCCCGTCTTGTCCCCCACCTTTTCGCCGTCGCCGCAGCTCGCCGGAAAGTTCCGCTCGGTGAAGCTTCGCAATTTGTCTACTACGGGTCAGGTTTTGTATCTCCACCGAAAGTAATCATTTAGGGTTATGACAGATTTAAATTTGAGAATTCAGTATGTCATGTTGTATTTGTCAGTGACTAATCGTGAATATTAAGCCTGATTCTAAATTCTTGTAGCTTATGGATGATTTCCTCCTGCACTTCATGTTTCCTATTGAATACACAGTTGATGGTTATCAATTTCTTATTGAACAGACAATGAATGCTCGTTTTAGTTTTATTTTTGTGTAAATTTGTAGATGGCATCATCAAAAGATGACTCTATTCCGTCGCATCGTGGCACTGTGCCCCCTAATGTTCTATGTTTGTCCCCCAAATTGTGTCACTGTAAAAGACCCACTATAATCCAAAATTCATTCCGAACTCATAGCAAATTTGCAGTTTTTCACTCATGTCGTGGTTATTGGGTAAGTACATGGTACCTTATTAGCATCTCTTATAAATTTTTCCCTAATGTTTATCGTTACCCATGTTATTAATGAAAATATTTATTTTGTTCTCAGAAAAATAATGCAAGAAATTGTAACTTTTTTGAATGGGTGGGGGATGAAGATGTAGCTATTGGTGTGGGAAACATTTCAATGAGGGAAGCAAAAGAGTCTGCAATAGCCTCGAAAGAAAACTGAAGTGTACAGTGCTTCAACTTACACAATCGGTCCTGAAATAAAAGAGAATATAGCGAAGATAATGGATGGAAGAGATCGAGCATTACAGAGAAAAATGTTAATAATGTTTGTTGTATTTTCTTTTTTATGCTTTGTGTATTTGAAATCGTAGATGGAAGTTATCGAAGTTGCTTGTAATAGCCTTCTGCTTCATAGGGGAAACTATGTTATTCACATTTAATGAAATTTGCCACTGCAATATGGCAATATTAAACAATTGTCTTGTTGTATAGAACAATGACAGGTATATGGTTATTAATGTGACAAACAAACCCTATATAACACTTGAATACATATTGAAATATATAGCCCTGAGTTTCATTGAAACAGAGTAAAGTCAATCACATCCGAGGACATCACAAAATCAGGCTGAACTACATGTCTTAAATTTGCCTGTGTTACATGCCAAAATCAGCCTGATGCATCCCAAAAAATGAACTGCATGTCCTAAATCTGCCTGAATAAGAACAGGCCAAAATCAGCCTAATTACATCCCAAAAAATGAACTGCATGTCCTAAATCTGCCTGTGTTACATGCCAAAAAATCAGCCTTATTTTGTCCAAAAAAGTTATCCTGAGTTACATCAGCCTATGCTAATTTCTACGCGAACGGTGCAGTTTGATGTTTCTGGAACCCTGAGTAAACATTGCGTGTCCTCCATGTGATGGAACTTGAACAGGTCCCATGGGAGGCTGAGGTTCATGAATAACATAATCCGCAGTTCGTGATGTTGATCCCTGTACGCAATAGGAGCTGAAAATCAGTATGGGTGAATGACAACAACATACAAGCACAAATGAACTGAAATATTTACATTCAATCCAAACTAAGGAGCGCAAATTGAACAGTCCAAACTGAGCAAAAATATTTACATTCGAGCATCTATATACAACCTGTTGGTCACTAAGTTCAGGTAACTAACCTGCCGGTCATTAAGTTCAGGTTGGACCTGAACTACCTTTTTTCTCCTTGGCTGCACAATTGAGCATTATATTTAGCAATATGGTTAAACCACCAAATCAATAGAAACATGAACAAAATACACAGCCACATACCTTTGCTTTCTTTACACTGCCACCATCGACTGTCAAAACAGTTCGGGTATCACTTGATGTTTGCTTCTTCTTCAAGCGATTTGCAGCTGCTCTGGCAGCATCCTTCACACTTTGTGCAAGCCTCTTTGGGTCAGCCATTTCCTTGTTATGACAGTTTCTTTTGTTATGGCCAAGACCTTCTTGTACCAGTGGTGGAGGAAATCAGCAGGCTTTCTTCTTGCACGTAGTATAGCTGCACAACCATGCAGACATGGAATTCAAAGAAAACTTCAACTGTCTCTCCATCTTTCAACATCTCGATCATGTCCATCAAATCCATATCCTTAACCAGCGGGTGACGAAACCTCATACTAGTATTTGTGAATTTCCAAAACTTCACCACGTCTTTACTATAACCATAGTCAGTGGCCAAATCCTCAAAATCAAAAAGTGTGAGCGTGTCTGTGTCGATACCTTTGACAATCTCCGAGCTCCCACCCACATATTCCTCAGAATCCCTACTCCCCAGAAATCGTCCTCCATACCATACCTTCACGTTGATACTCGTCGACATTGCGAAGCTTCACCGAGCGGAACTTTCCGGCGAGCTGCGGCGACGGCGAAAAGGTGGGGGCCAAGACGGGGTTGCGAATCGAGCGTGCGGTCGACCTGGTTGCTGTGTCGGTTGAGTGGAGCCCTAGGTCGGGAGACAAGTCGTGCGTTTATGTTTTTCCATTTTTTTTCAATTTCACATATTATTAGTTTAGTAGTTGACTTTCAGGACGGCGTTACTATGGCGTTAACGGAGCGAACTGCTCGTTAACGGAGTTGGATGGCCCGTCACTTTTGACGGCCCATGCCCCTTATTTGGAAAACGCGGTAGTTCTGACCGTAATTGGGTAGGACGCGGTAGTTCAGGGCCCCTTTTGGGTTTTTCCCCTTTTTTTAAAGTAAGAATCTCAATTGAATTTGATCTTTTGATATTTACTTTTTAGGGATAAAATCCAAATGAGATTTTGAACTACTACCGCTTACCTAATTGCGGTTAGAATTATCACGATTTTCAAAAAAGATGCGATGAAAAAAAATTGGATTAATTTTCTAAAATAAAATCTACCATTATAAATCCTAAACTAATATTATTATAAGACTTAGATTTGTGTGCGAAAATTACATCGTTTGGTTATCAAAATAAATTATGTCGTTTTGCGCACATAAAAAACGACGTTTTTAATTATAGTTGTGAATGTGTGACAAATTGAACCATATGATTTAATTTTTAAAGTAAACGATTTGATTCGATTTCAAAATTCTTAAACCAATTAAAAATAATTTAATATAAATTTTTATTAAAATCGTATAGACCCAAATCGTCACACATACACAACTAGGGATTAAAAAAGTTGAAATTCTGAGAGACAAGCATATAGTTTGATTCAAAATAGAAATCCGCAGTCGGTTCTTAAAATCCGAGTCGGTTCGATTTCAGTTGCTCACGGTTCGATTCGTTGCCGTTTCGATAAAATTTCAGTTCGCTTGGTCTGGGTTGATTCAAGCTGGCAACTCCTCTTTGTCTCGCTCTGTTGAGTGGTT
This sequence comes from Kalanchoe fedtschenkoi, assembly GCA_002312845.1. Classification (NCBI taxonomy): domain Eukaryota; kingdom Viridiplantae; phylum Streptophyta; class Magnoliopsida; order Saxifragales; family Crassulaceae; genus Kalanchoe; species Kalanchoe fedtschenkoi. The sequence continues at coordinate 356,732 of NQLW01000022.1, forward strand.
CGTTTTAGGGTTTTGGAGCGGAGCTGGGAATCGGATCGGAGATGCAGCTCACACTCGAATTCGGGTGAGCTTATCCAGCTTATTTTATGTAGTGATTCTCAATGATTCAGAACTGTCAGAGAGCGGGCTTTTGACGATTACTGGGTGTTTGAAAGCTGAGAGCTTTGCGTAATTCTGGTGGTTTTGAGTCAGTTGGATTGTAAATTGAAATGGGTCTGTGTAAACTGATCTCTTGTGTTTTCGTATTTGCGTTTATTGGAACTGCTTTTGGCAATCTACTAGCTTGAGTTGGTTTCTGATGATTATAGGGTGTTTGAATGGTGAGAGCTTTGTGTAGATTTTGGTGTTTTTGTGCCAGTGCTTAGTTAAGATATCAATTGAAATGGGTTTCTGTAAAAGATTGATCCTTTTGTGTTTTCGTATGTGTTTGTTGAAGAGGAGCTGCTTCAGTCAAGCTTCCAGCTTGATCTGATTGTTTATCTGGATCAGAATAGGTCAGTTTTATTGGCGTTAGATTCCCATTATGATCCAGTACTGTTCACTGCTCGGAATTCGGGCTGCTCTCCCGAATTTTAGTGTCAGGATTTCTTCAGTTCAGCTCATTTGTTACAACTTTGTTCATAAAGGATCAGACCAAATTTCATTGACATGTATGATCCCCAGCTTAGTTTCGGTTGAGGGAGAACATCCTGTGGCTAGTCACTCACTCCAAAACCTCTTAAAACTTATGTTACCGTGGTTGAGTCTGACTTGCTATACGCTTGTTTGTTGTCAGCCACTTGGCCTCATAAGTTTGCTATCTTTTTCCACATGTCAATTAGGCTTGTCGGACTCGCATCTGATTTGTTTGGTCTTTTTCCTATTCAGGTCGATGCTCTTATCAGCTTTGAAATTTGGACTGCTTACAGTTACTAATCTGATGACTGTTTTACAATTGCAGTGGCGGGCTGGAGCTGCTTTGTGATTCAGTAAAGGTTCATGATGTCAAGGTCGATGGTGGAGATGAGAAGAAGGTGAATAAATATTTTTTCTCTCAGTTCTATCTGGTGTAAGTTATGGGCATCTTCAATAATTTAAGTCTTTCCACTCTGTAGATGTCCATGAAGAATTTGCTGCATTGGGTGCGGACCAATCTGATCAAGGAGAGGCCCGAGATGTTTATGAAGGGCGACACGGTGTAAGTTTTATGTTTTATGCTTCTCGCACATTTCATTTATTTATTCAAAATGGCGTTTATTCAGAAGTTTTGATTTGTTGACTGAAAACGCAGCGCCAACCCGTTAATCAGCCATCCTTTCGTTACTAGTCTCGTCTCACTGGTATGGGAGTCAAACGTGCTTTAGTCTTCTTTATCAGTGACATTTTTTCTTTAACTTCCTTCAGGAGACCTGGAATATTAGTTCTGGTGAACGATTGCGACTGGGAGCTGAGCGGCCAGCTTGAGACCGTATTAGAGGACAAGGATGTCATCGTGTTCATTTCTACTCTCCATGGCGGTTAGTTAGCTCTGTAACATCTCTCAAATACGTCACAGAAGATGAAATCTTGGAGACTGTATTTCCTCTGATCCCATATATTGCAACATAAGGACATTGACAAGTGTGATCGAACATCGGAGTTCTTGGGTGACTTTACGAATATTTATTTATTCCTCGAGCAATGCGTGACATGTCACCTTTTGAAGAGCTGTCGAGAATCCAAATTAATTTAACTGTTTTCTTTCAGGGCATTAGATATAATAATTAAGATTATTTTTGTATTTTTCTTAATGTGATTTTTTTCAAAGAGTCCTGTGTATTTATTTACGATTCAATAAAAACATAAACAATAAAATCTAAACCTTACTACCCCTCTGATGTGGTTTTATGAATTTTAGATAAAATGATGATCAGATAGATTTGGCCTAAAAGTACAGATTGAAGTGAGTCGCAAAATTTGTGAACCAAAAAATTAAAATCCAAATGAGCCCAAAACAAATTTAAAATAGAATTATTAATTTTGAGTGTTCGATCTGAAAATACTTTATATATACGTAGCTTTCAATTCGGGGCTGACGTGTTACAGAAAATAAATAACTACAAGGATTTTTTTGAAAATATTAAGACTCAGCCACAGGGGAGGTCAGCTTCGTGCATCGACGCACTCTGGAAATGGCTGCCATCACCGCTCATCATCCCTTCACACCCAATTGACCATGGAGACGACCGAGAAATTGAAGAAGAGATGAGAGGTCGGATTGAGCGCCACCAGGGAGATGTGCAAAAGGTGGGGCCTGCGGCAAGAGTTGCAAGGGCAATTTCGTCAATTATATATCAGAAGAATTTTTCCTGGAAATGGCACGGCACCGGGCCGACATTTTACCTTCCACTGAAACTAGTGTAAATATTTCATAAGTAGAGGACCAAAAAGCATAAGATGACAAGAAATTGGGTACTATCTTATATATTAATACCGGCGCGGGACAACTTAAGAATGAAAGTAGTGTAAAATGTGATGGTCAAAAGTGAAAGATCACAAGAAAGTCAAGGACTAGCTTGCAAATTGCATTAATTCCTCGGACGCCTATAAATTTGAACCATTCCATGAAGCTTCACAGCCAAGAAACATACCATCACCACTAACCCTCTCCTCTCACTCCAGCTCTCCACGCCTTCCAAGAAATGAAGATTTCCAGCGAAAACAGAGGCAATGAGGCGGCGGCTGGAGGGCAGTGCAAGAAGAAGAAGAAGGGCAATAGCGTCATTCCGGCGAAGAGGCGTAGCGTGAAAAGGATGATATTCAATGAGATTGTGGCGTCTCTGAAATCTACCCTCCTGGCCGGCTGCTGTTCTGGTTCTCCAGCGGGCTCTGCGAGTGGCTGATCAGTCGTCGGCTCTGTAGTACTGAAATATCTATCTATCTATCTATATATATATATATATCATCTCGACCTTCGTCTGAGGAGTAGGCAGGAGATGTGAGTTACAAAGCACTCAATGTTTTATGTATCGGACGTGGAGTCAGGATATAAAAATAGTTGGGTCAAAAATCAATATAGAAAATGTTAGAGTATATAAATTATTGTATAAAATGATAGTTTTGATAATTAAAATAAAGTTAAATATTACCACCAATTTGAATTTCGGACCTGATCAAATTTATAATACTTGGAATGAAAGTGAAATAGAATTATTTTATTGGTGTCAAACTTTATTTGTGAAAGAAGTTATATAATAATTAAGTGAATTTAATAAATTAAAAATTAAAATTTGGGAGCCGCCATTTAACTCATCTATGCGCTAACCATAGTATGCCTCATCCACAGTTATGAATCACTTATTCACATTAGCTAAAATGTGAAAGTATGCATATGTGCTTAATCATTTAAACATACTCTCTCTCTCCTCTTTTACATATCACTTAACCGAATTTTTTTGTTTACTTTTACTTATCACTTAATAATTTTCAATGCGTATTTAATGTCAACAACTACCTTAAAATGTCAAACATTAATTACTTCATTATCATATTCAATAAAAAAAACATTCTCCACCAATAATCATCTACCAATTTTACTTTTTGCATGAATTTTTTTTAAAAAAAATCAACCACTCATTCACTAAATTTGTTCAACCGCTAGCATTAACTTCACCTTAATCTACTCAAATTAACCTTAAACGACATGTAATAGAGGACGGAGGGAGTATATATTTTGCGTCTTTAATTGAAATGAAAAGTTGTACTCCCTATGTCCTCATTTACATGTCACTTAACTGAATTTTTTTGTCAATTTTTATTTGTCACTGAATAATTTTTTATACATATTTAATATCAACAACTATCTTAAAACATCAAACATTAATCATTTCTTTATTATAATCAATAAAAAAATCATTCATCACCAATAATAATCTATCAATTTTACTTTTTGCATGAATTTTTTTAAAAAAACACCAACCACTCACTCATTAAATTTATTCAACCGTTAGCATTAATTTCATCTTAATCTATTCAAATTAACTTAAAACGACATTGAGGATGGAGGGATTAATTGGCAGTCTTTATCGCGTGTATGTGCACAACCCATCATGGAAGCCTTGTCCATTATTGTGTTTAAGTTTTGTTTTATATTTTTAGTTTTTTGACAAAAAAAAATAGAATATTTATTGTAAAAGTGTATACCCAAATAAAAGTGGGTTTGTGAACATTGAAAGCACATCTGGTTGATATTTTGTCCTGATATATTTTCAGAAAGAAAAATAGGCAAAAAAAAAAGAATAGAAAAAAATAACAAGGAAAAAGTATGATTGACTATTTGACTTTATATATACAATGTTGGAGCTTGGAAGTTTCCAGCCTTGCTATGATAGACATCGTATTACATCAAACCAATCTCTTGCCACATGTTTCATTTTCTTCATCGGTGAAAGGTGGGTTGACTGAATTTTGACTTGATTTCTTTCATATACGCACACACTCTCTCTCGCCAGTGTTTCCCGAAGATTAAATCATTGAGCTTCGAAGTTTCTATTTCGTTCAGGTAAAGATAGCGTAAAAAGTAAATCGATAAAAAAAATGTATTTATTTATCCTGTGTATTATTCTCTATTTAATAAAAATAACTTAATCTATTTTTTATTTATCATTTAGAAAAATTAATATAATAACGTACTTTACACAGAATATATATATTGTTGAATATTTTCATTCAATATAAAAAATTAACATCTCAAAAAATTACTTATAAAGAAAGTGTTTTTTTTCATTTTTGATAGAACAGACAATAATATTTGATATTCACAACTTCATTTTAATAGCTTTTTTGAAGAAAAACAAAATGTATCTTGAAATCTTTACACATGAAATGAACAGAACAAAACTAGAGAAAGAATTAACAGTCAACCCTATCAACTGATTCAGGTCAGAATAGCATTCTGAGATCACCTCATTAGGCCTGCCAGAATTAACATGTCAGGATCTGGATGAAGAAGATGATCTACTGAATGTTGGAGTCCAAGTGATCCAGCACTTCACCGACGTACAAGCAGCTCTCCGGGGAGTCAATGCCGATGCAACTGACACCACTAGGAGAAAACTCTCGTGGAGAGCCAGTCACATCGGTGCTGCTCAAGTTTATCGGCTCCAGGTTTAGAAACTGAGCGGCTGACGGCGGGGCGTGATGTGTCACTTGACCCGCAGCCTGGCCAGCTGCTGCATTGTCCCATAGTAGCAACTCTCCTTCATTGCTGATCTTGAGCCCGACGTAGCTGTTACTGAAAGTATCCCTAGACACGCAGTTGTGAAGCATGGAGAAGATATTGTTGAACTCGTGGCTGTCGAGAATGCGAGCGAGGTCCAGGTCAGACGAGCTGATGTCATCCTGGCCGAGCGAGAGGCGAGAACTGGCTGGGCTGAGAGATGGAATCCGCTGGTTCTGACTCTGAGCCAGTGCAAACAGTTCTTCGTCTTCCATTTCCGAGAGAAACTTAGTGAACGACTCTGCAGGGTCTACTGGAGGCTGATGGGCAACTGATCGGACAACGGATCCATTGTGGCTTCCGGAACAGCTGTTCGGGTCATTGAAGTTGTATCTGAATTTAGAGCGCCGGGGATTGAGCTCCTCCCTCATCTCGCGCAAGTGGGTGCGGTACTTCTGCAATGAATAAGACACTGTGAAAGCGAAATTTACGAACGAAGATCAAAAAATCAAAATGAAGTTTGTATTCAACTTGTATCATGTTGGAGAAAAAAGCCCGGAAAGGAAGAGGTCTAGAAAACCTGCAAGTGACTCGCAATGTGGAATCTTGTCAGCCTAGGGTCGTTCATGAGCTCGAGTATCCGGCAAGGAGTAGCTCCTGATGAGACAGAAGGCGTCGAACACGATTTAAAAAGTAAACTACTCCACCTTTGGTTTTATAGAATAAAATGCAGATACGAGAATGTCCCATCTGGTAAAATGTTATATTCGTACCTTGATGGCCTAACAGATTGTAAGCTTCGATGAACCTGTTGTTCAGTTCAATAGTCCACACCACTCTATCCTTCTTAGCCAGACCAGCTGCGCCTCGTGATGATGATCCTTTAACCCGTCCTGGATCGCTGTCGCGAACCGCTGACGTGCTTGTGCTGTCAGCTGGAGCCGGAGGCCCAGCGTGCAGTGAATTCTCATCAGCATCGTCGTCTGTATCGATGGCTGATAATTTCTTGCGTTGCTTGTACATGAAAATATGATGCCAGATGTCTTCAGTGTCATCCAAATTCACATTTTTGACGCGATACACGGTGACTCCGCCTCCGAGTGCCTGAAATAGAATTTCCCTGTCCTTTTCGGGAAAAACTTATCAAATACAAACACGAAGAAAAATTGAGAGAAGAAGAAAAAAAATTGCAGATAAAAAATGTTACTTATATATTATTGGTATTTCCAAAGATTTTTTTTTTCTTGGAACTACCGAAAGTAATAAGGAAAAATTCGGAACGAGAAATACTCACAAACCACAGGCATGACTCCTCCGCGACTGAAGGAAACACCACCCTTAGAATCTGGAAAGCAGATAGTGGTGAAAATGAGCTTGAGAGTGTCTTCCCTGTCACGAACTGCGCCAAAGGCATCATTCAGGTTGTGGAAGTGCAAAACTACAAAACAGAAATGAAAGGGTGTGAGAAGATCATGACAAATTTGGTATTCAGATGGTGCTTTGAAGATAAGATCGCAGCCAAATTTTGTTCTACTACGAACTGTACCTTCATAATTGCGAGTTTTAAGGATTTTAGCCACAACGCCGGAGCAAGTACTGTCATTGTCTAGTAACAAAAGAATGATATCAGACTGATGATCATTCCTTCGATGAGAATCAAAGGAGGCGGCTTCACTGTCCATCCTGAAAAAGAACCAGTGCAATATTTAGCTCTATGGCCGCCAACATTTTATAATGCTGACGGCTCTCACCATCAATACATATATACTCAAGTTCTGTAAAACAAAGAGTTCAAAGAGGAACTTCTTCATTTATTACGAAAAATATTTCCCTTTCTTAAGAATTTCAGATTCAAGAATCAGCATATCCCCAAAGAAGTAAAACACACGATCTCACACAGGCGACATAAAACAGGCAGTAACAACACAAAATGCATTGCTGGACGAAATACATGCTGAATACTAAACCAAGCAACATCTACGCCGTATTTATGGCTACTCTGAAAAGTATTTTTTTTATATCGAGGAACGTAATAATTACGTTGCCGTTCAATGAGACTTAGAATGCTCAGCAAGTACCACATTTTGTTAGAAACATATATGAGAATGAGATTATCAAATATTAACCAGGGATCAGGAGGGTTCAAACAACAGTAAGACTCACCGCTTTGTTGAATCCACATTCTTTGTCGGATTTCAGCATCATAGGGAAGCGTCCCAAACTGTCAGATGAAAATACGAAACAAAAGAATAAAACAATGCTGCCCAGAATGGTATATTGGCTTCAATTGTCATGAGCCTGCCGGGTAGCTAATCCACATTTCGTTGGATAAGAATTCAAAGGTCATCAAGTAATATATCACACAACAGACTCAACCAGCACATAAATCATGAGCTTTGACAGCAGTCCCATGCTGCACGATCCATAGCGAAAGGTCAACAGCCACTCTCTTTTCCGGCAGGTAATCCGGCCCTGAGCTCGCCGCATAGGGTTTGAGCAGCTCCCACAAATTTCCTCCCTCCCCCCACTATTTCAGTTCCTCGGTCGATTCAATACTCAAGAATTACTTCAACCGTCAGTTATTCTGGAAGCTTCTAGAAGCGTTGTATTGTCTTCGATTCGAATGTGTTCGATTTGATTCGATTCTCTCCGACTCCGATCGATTCAAAACTCTCGCCTGCAAATTTCAGTGGCAAGGATTTTCGTGCCGTTGGGGGAGTGGCCACCTTCTCTCTCATCTGACCCATGTCGAAGCAGCAACTTCGTTGTAGTGAGTTTATTAAGCTTCAATACGGTGTCGTTTCATACTTCATAAGCCGGAAAAACGGCGCAATTGGCACTCGCTTTATCATCATCATCAGAATCGAGTTTGCTGACGGTGATTCGTCGGAATCTTAACAACATTTCGGCGCATCTTTCTGAAGATAAAACGCCGTCGTAATGAAGATCGTACCTAGTTCAGCTCACGTGCATCGCCGACTCCATCCTCGTGTTGCAGACTCGCCAGTCCACGATCGACCTCGTCGGAATCTGGACGAGATTTCGGCAAGATGAATCTCGGCGTGATATCCTTAACTTTGCTAACGATCTGCTCAGCTGTGATTCTGCGATTCGTTTTCATCTTAATCGCTGCCAGGAGGAGCAGAAGAAAGAGGCGATCGCTTTCTTCCACCCATTCACCAATGACGGCGACGGCGGGGAGCGAGTCCTGTGGTGCGCCGTCAAAGCCCTGCCGGAGGATTGTCCCGATTTGGATGTTGTTGTTTACCCCGGCGATCTTGACACATCGTCCGATACCCGAGCCGTTGACCGTTTTGGGGTCAAACTCGTGTTTGCTCCTAAGGTTAGCAACACGTTGCTGATCAGTCATTAGAAATTTCGAATTATAATTCATTTATATTTTTTTTAGTGTATCAGGTGGCGCATTTGAGCAAGAGGAAGTGAATTAGAGTTTTATTATTTTTCAATTTTGATTTTGTATATTTTAGGTGTTGCATTAGAGCACGAGGAAGTAGATTGAGCTATGGCTGTCAATTGCGTCGGGGTAGATTCAGATCCGTCCAAATCCATTTGTTTTAAGATTTGGTTTATTTATTTGGGTATATGGATTTGTTAGGGTCTATCCATTTGGTTTTTGAATTCATTTGAATCCATTAGGTTTTATCCATTTGGATCCTTATAATGGTTCTCTTTGGGTTTTCTTTCATAATTAGTTTATTTAGATATGAAATAAAATAATTTTTAAAAAAAAATAAAAATAAATAAAAAAATCGAAAATAAATTTTAAAAAATATTTCTCAAAAATAAAAAAATATTTTTAAAAAAAGAGTTACTTTTAAAAATAAATTTATTTGTTATTTAATTATTTTCAAAAAACTAATCTTATTTTAAAATAAATTTAAATTTAAATATATATTTTTCATAAACAGATATTTATTATTTATTTTATTTGATAATTTAATATTAAAAAAATTATTTTGAATTTAATGGATCTAACGGGTGCAAATAATGAATATGAATTTGAATCAAAAATTTATTAAAATATTAAATCTGAATCTGACCCAAATAAAATAAATTTGAATCTGTATTTGAATTGAATCCATTAACACCCCAAGGTGGAGCCAGCGACGTTGTCCAAGATTTCAATGATTATGTCTTACACTGAGAAATGATTATGTCTTACTTGTTTTTGGTTAAATTACTCAAGGACGCTATTGCAGAAATCCATTCAATGATTGACGAACACTTCGGTACCTGTGTGGTTGAATGCATGGCTGGAGGAGCTATTCGGCTATTCCTATAGGTTGGTAATGCACTCTACTATCTATGAGTATTCTATATATTTTTTTTAAACATAACATAGTTATATTTTTTAAACATTATATTTTTTGTCATATTGTAACTCATTGAGCTTCATCAATCAGCTCATAGTTATGCCGGCCGAAAGATGGACATTGTACTAGAAGAAGCTGAAGAAGTTACCGGCTACCTGGCCCGCCGGTGCCATTCTCAAACTCATAAACATACCAAAAAATGAGAGGCTTAAGATGGCGGCAGCTGCAAGGCAAAGAGCTCGAAGATTTTCATAACAAAGATTCTACGAGGATTTGAAAGCTGCAGCCAGACCTGTTTTTGACCATGCTTCTAGATAACACAATACCAGCTTCTTTTAGTCCTGATTATTGTGATCCGAACCGGTCAGGGCTCCGGTTCCTGATTTTGCGGTTGAACCGGCGGTCCAATTGGATCACCGGTTCAATTACATATAATTATTATAATATATAAGAGTTAATATGTTAATTATTAAAATTTTGGTAAGATAATTGGATAGTATGGTGGTATGTGTGCTTGCCTTCCTCATGGAAAGCTCGGGTTCGAGTCCTGGCTGCTACGATTTAAAGAAATAATGGCGAATTGGGCCAGATATTTGTTATAAAAGCGGACTTAAATTAAATTCAAAAAATTATTTCATTCAATCGTAGAAGTCAGGATTCGAACCCGAGCTTTCTATGAGAAAAACAAGCACGCATATCATCAGTCTATCAAATTATCTAGTAAAATTTTTAATAATTAACATATTAATTCTTATAAATTAAAATAATTATATATAATTAAACCGGTGGTCAAACCGATTGGATCACCGGTTCAACCGAAAAACTGAGAACCGGAACCCTGACCGGTTCGGACTTCGGTTCTGATAACAATGCTTAGAAGCCACAGTTCCCCCTAGTCTGAAGATCAAAATAATGTTTAAAAGCCAATTTTGGACCTGAATTGTTTGCAGCTTGAATTCCAACCGCTGATAATCCAAGATCTGAAACCACATAAAAATAAGGAGGGAAAACAAATTTCGCATGAAGTTTATTTATTTATTTACATTTAGTTAGAGGCACAAAAAATTAATAAGCAAGTATTCATTCAAATTTGTCTCTCCCTCAAAATTTTCCGAAACTAAACACAGCATAAAGAACAAGATGTGTCAGGACTTCGAGGTTGGAAATATCGAAATATCAATCTCAATTCGATGTTTTTGCTACCCAATATTATGCAATGAAACTGGAATGATGAAACAAAAGACAGCAAAATATCCAGGGCTCAGACACAAACTTGTTCAATCACATAGTTCAAAACTGCTGGCAGGAGATGGGAGTCTTAGACAGTATTCATGCTTGTAAAAATGATAAGCTGTGACGCAAACATTAACTAAGACAAATAGTTGCAGAGCAACAAGCGCTCCTAGACCATACTCTTAACGGTTGGCCTTGGCAACCCTCTCAATCTCGTCCTTCTTCTTGATAGCATAGCTGTTAGACGAACCCTTGGCGGCGTTGATCAGCTCATCAGCCAGGCACTCGGCAATGGTCTTGATGTTCCTGAAGGCACTTTCGCGCGCTCCTGTTGTGAGAAGGTAGATAGCCTGGTTGACCCTTCTAAGAGGTGAGATATCCACAGCCTGTCTGCGGACAGCACCGGCAGACCCAATCCTGGTAGCATCTTCCCTCGGCCCACTGTTACACAATATCAACACAAATCAGCCATCAGCAGAGAATGGTGTATATTTTGAGTGTTGGGGATCATACTGCGAAGAGGTTTACCTGTTGACGATTGCATCAACGATGACCTGAATCGGGTTCTGGTCAGTCAGGAGGTGGATGATCTCCATGGCGTGCCTCACGATCCTGACAGCCATCAGCTTCTTACCATTGTTGCGCCCGTGCATCATGAGGGAGTTTGTCAGCCTCTCGACAATGGGGCACTGGGCCTTCCTGAAACGCTTGGCAGAGTACCTTCCAGCAGTGTGCGGCACATAGTTGGCGTGCCTCACCGGATTCACTCCGATGTAGTCAATTAACGACATGTCATTCACCTGCCAATACCATCAATCCTCATATATCTATCTACCAAACTCTCCAAAGCCTATTCAAAGAAAATAAAAACACAATGCTTACTTAATTAAACACCATTCAGAAAACCCAAATTCTCACTGGAATTTCATCAACAGTGTTCTCATAAAAAATAGTAAAGATTTGAGCTTTGCCCCAAGCAGCAACAAAAATCAAATTTCCAATCAGACCAGGCTCTAAAAATGGCAAAGCAAGCCCTAATTCCTAATTTCACAAAACCCAAATTTCCACTCCGTCAGCATCATCCCGTGTTCTTATCAAAATTAGCAAAGGTTAGAGCTTTGCCCCAAGCAGTACCAAAAATCAAACTTCTAATCAAACCTGGCTCCATAAATTGCACAACAAACCCTAATTCAGAAACCCAAATTTACACTCGAATATAGTCAGAAGTTCTTATCAAAATTGGTAAAGGTTTGAGCTTTGCCAAAAGCAACAGTCAAAATCAAGCATTCAATCAAACCCGGCTCCAAAAACGTAAACCAAACAAAGCCATTAACGATTCATGACTAATCGGTTCCTCAATATACACCAGATGCAACTCAAGTAACAATCGACATGTACACAAACGCAACAACTCAGAGTTTCATAACCATATCAATCGCAAAAGCACAGACTTTCCAACAAATGTCAAATACAAAACCCTTAATCTGAAGACCAACAGAACCATCGGAGGATACTCAAAACATGGAATCGAACCTCAACACCTTCGAAGCTCCACTTGTTGAAGAGCTTAACCTCCGGGTAAGCCAAGGCATCGACATTTACCACCGGAGGAATCACATCTGCTGCCGCCATAGTGACACAAAAGGGAGTACGAGGAAGTCGGAATCGCGAAGAGCAGTCTGCTGGACGATTGCAGTAGAATGAGCCAAAGGCAAACGAAGGCAGAAAATATATATGGCGAAACCCTAGATCGATTTTTCCATGACCAAATTGACCCTGAGCAAGTTTCACAAACGTAACCCCAATCGAACCGGATTACGTAAATTTTAATTATCTCGGTTATCAGCGGGTTTAATATGGTTGGTTTGAGCGTTTGGTTGGATCCTAAACGCCGTCGCATAAAATGAGTTTAATATGGTTCAATTATTGAGCCAGGAAATCAGATCTGGTTCAATGACATTTGAGTTAATAGTTAAACGGTAAATTACAAATATATTACCTGTACTTTCACCTGATTTTAAATCAGGTACCGTATTTTATAATTTTTCAATTCAAGTACTCTAAGATTAATTTTAGAAACTAAAAAAACACTATAATTCAGCTTATTGAATGTGGATTCTCATTATCATGCAATAGACTATATGATTTATAGTGTTGGTGTACAAAATTCCATGAATTATAATGTTTTTTTTAAAAAAATAGTCTTAGAGTACTTGAATTGAAAAATTACAAAGTACGGTACCTGATTTGAAATCAGCTGAAAGTACAGGTAATGTATTTGTAATTTACCCATAGTTAAATGAGTAAATTAACTTGATTTAATATGGTTCAACTGTTGTGGTAGGAAATCAATTTGGCTTAGTTTTTTATTTAAGTACTCATTATTTAATTTATTGGTTCAATGGTTGAATCAATTGATTAAATTAAAATTCAATGGTTAAATTCCTTAATTGAAAAAGTGAATTGAATTATTTATTCAATTGTTGAATGAATTAAGTTCAGTTAGGATAATTCAAATAAAAGGGATTGACTTGAATCAAAATATATTGAAATTAAATTGATTAAAGTTTTGATTAGTTGGCTATGATTAAATTTTTAATTCAATTGTTGAATTGTTTTACTGGATTAATTATTCAATTATTGAATTAATTAAGTTCAATTATTGTGATTCAATTAAATAAGTTCAATTAAATCATGGAAATAATTACGAACCAATTTTTGTATTGGATCTTGGAAGGGACCATTTTTTACAAAAATTAAGTGAATTTTATTTTTCATAAAATTATTTGTTTTTTTATAATATGTTAATATTGATGAATGCATAGTGAATAGTATGATCTTAGTTTAAATTTTATTGCTACCTATGTGTCGGCTATGTTTTTGTAATTTTCAAAAGTCATCTATATTTTTCAAAAGTTTTTGAATAGCTAGTAGGTTAGTTTGAAGGAGTTCAAATAATGGATGTCGATCCGAGAGATGCAAGGTTGGATGAGATCTAAAAGTTGCAATAGCTTTTTATTTAAATTTATGGGGCATACTATTTCATAGTTTTACATTTATGCAATATATTATGATTGTTGTGAATGCTTTAAATATTATGAATATTTATGAATGCATCACAAGACATTGAGAATGTCAAATAATATGCTTAGATCCTTTACAACATTAAGCGTTAAAATGCATTTCTAAAATCCTAAACTTGTCAAGGTTTTGATAGTTGGCGAATCAGAGGTGCTAAAGCCGTATATTTCCATCTATCTTAGTGACGCAAAGTGAGCAAGTGTCGCTCACATGTTTGGCTTGATTTGCTTAACAAGGTATCAAAATGGTCTTGGCATCGAGGCATGAGGTTCAGGAATGATGGCATTGGATGTCACCCGACCACCAAAAGTTGCATATGATGCAATTAGCAACTATTGCTTAGCTAAATAGTTAAATCTTGAGAGAAATGCTAAAGCAGACTTAGATTTAATGAAATGCGGATATTGACTTGCTATACATAGGAAGTACAATAAGATGATTTGTTAAAAGTAACAAATCCATGAACTTTACTAAACTCTATTTGCATTTTTCCGTGGTAGTTATGTTCATTAGACTCTACTTATCATTATTGTGATCCAACTTTGAGAAGGATTAAAGGAACCAACTTTAAATTGAAACTTGAGAATTGTTCTCAAGTAAGAAAAGAAAGAATGTTCTTGACTCTTCCAATTCACAGTTGTTCCCGATTCCAAATGCTCTTCACGAGGAAATATGCTTATGAGAAACATAATTATGACTTTGCTAATGTGAATTATTTCATGTAAGTATTCATATTTATGAAATAATAATAATCCTGAAAGGTTTGTTTCAGGAGCATACTCAAAATGAGCAAATTGAATTCATCATATGGAATATGTTTAATAAAGATTCATAAGTGGGACTGTTTCATTATTGTAATGAAACATAGTGTTGGAACATGAAATGTTAGGTATTAATATTAAAATAAGTAAATGTTACTTCATGTTCTATTTATGGGTATTGGATACTAGTTGTAACTCTCACATTTTTACAAATATGAGAGGAAAAATTGAAATAAAAGTCGGGTAAATGGTGAAATGCAACTACGTATAAATAATAGTGCAAAATTTGTCAAATTAGTTGTAGGAATACTTCATTCTACTTTACCTTCAAAAATAGTTTTAGAACTACTATCTTTTATGTTTGATATATAAAGTTTCATTGAGAATAAATTTGTTATTGTTTGAAGAACCAAACGGTAATACCCATTTAAATAATGGGCTTAATGTTCTAAAGCTTTAAATCTTGAATTTTAACGTTTGTAAAATGTTCATAATAGGAGACTTTTGAAATCTTTTACTTTTGAAGCAACTGATATATACAAGACTCATTTATTAAAGAAATAAAAAACTCCATAAGGAAAAGTAGTTAATGACTTATGGAAAATCATACATAGTGATGTATGAAAATCTATAAGTATAAAAGCTAAAAATAGTTTTATATAATTTCATAAATTTACCGACATATGCAGTAAAAATGATTATGTATATAAGATATACATAAATAAGAATTCTTTGAATGGTTCAATGAATTACAAAAGAAAATTATAAAACTAACTAATAAGAGAATTAAGTCTCTTCGATCAGATCGATGAGTGAAATATTTGAGTCTAGAAATTTATGATCATTAAACGAGTGTGAAATAGTTTCACAATTCACTCCTTCTAGAATATCATACTTTGATGATGCGTTTGAAAGGATAGATCAAACTTTGTTGGATATAGTTTTATTACTGATGGATCATACTTATCTTCAATTAAACTTCAGGGATACGCACAAAAATTGTTATGCTCAGTAGGAGTCCATTAAGAGTGATAATAAAGGCAACATATTGGATAAGTCTTGGAAATATGCTAAGATTGGTTGAATGTGAAATATTCACAAACATAAATCTCAGGATTAATAGATGCTTCTTTGTAAGACACCCAATAGATTTAATGAGTTACACACTACAGCTAAGGTGTTTGTCGTTCAAAGTATAGTTTTCAAGAACATTTGTTTCCTAAGGAAACTATGGGAGCAAGTGGTGTGCAACTCGAAAGAGTTCAAGAATCACAGTAAAATATTGCACGGTGAATTGTGACTATTCTTGTGATGACACCTCATATGTCCGAAGTGTTAAATTGTGAACAGATATGATATTTAATTGACGACCGAATATTGTCATTTTTTATTAATAAACGACAATGAACATATAAATTACAGAGAAGCAGTGGTGGATCGTAACTTCACGAAATGACTTTAAGTCATGAAATCTGAAATAGAGTATGTGTGGCCAAAATAAATTATTGACTTTGTTTGATTCTTCCTATGATGTAATAATCATTAGAAATAAGAGGTTATTAAAAATGGTCAACATAGTTGGAAAGTTTCTAACATTTAAGATGTGATGATAAGGTTTAATTTAGTTTATGATTTTGAATACGATGAAACACATCACAGTACTTAAATCTGTTTGGGTAATCCTAGTTATAATTATATTTTTGAAATATAATATAAGGATGTAAAATAGTTTTCTTTAACGAAATTCATAAGAGAATATGTACGACACATTCTTATAATTGCGCGAGCACGTAGGATGCCACTCTACAGTCGCCGTCTCCCTGCGGTCACGCATCTCCTGCTGCCGTCTGCAGCGCGTCGGGCCACAATGGCTCTTCCTACTCTCGGAGCCACTCCCTAAAGCCCCATCAAATCTCTTACGTGGACCCGTATCTATTAAAGAATGAAAACAAATTAGTTTCTTAAAAGATTCATACTATTTATCGAATTTTTATTAAATTACATTTACAGGAAAAACTAAACATACTACTTTTGTTGATTATCAAACCACAATCCTTCGTCGTGATCAGATCTTATATAGACATCTGAATTATCATCTTCGTCGTCATCCTGAGGTGGAATTTGGTTCATAACTGGAACCATGTCATCAATCAGTTCATCATTGACAGGTGTATTTTTGACCCTTTATATTTGTCAAGTTATGTTTTAGGAGTCAGCTGCAGCCAAATAATTTCGGGAAGTCCGAGTCGAACCCAGAGGAGCAAGTGAGGCTTATCAAGGCACTAATATCCTAGTTGATGAATATTTAATCCTAGACGAATATTTTTGGTTGAATTAGGATCTATGCAAGCAATGATGAAAAGGAAAGTGTACTTTGTATGACGGAAATATTTTAGGATTTCTACTTCACCCAAGTTGTGTAAACTCTCATGTAATTTTGAAGTTCAAACAATCATCCATAATATAACATGCGATTTTGATAGTTCGGTATAATAACCCAATTAATTACTGTGAGTCCGACTTCTGGGTGTTTCCCACAGTAATTTGTTGACTACAATTGATTTTGTACTGTGTTGTTTCCCGATTCTGGTCTTCGTAGCTCACAAGTACTAGTCAAAGGGTTAATATACTAATATCTCCTAAACATGCAGCTAAGTTACGGGATAAACATATTAATTAATATTTCTAGTCAAACTCCCGATTCTGGTCTTCGGTTGACTAGGAATTTTAACTACAACTAGGTAGAATGTCAAACGCAACCCGATTCTGGTCTTCGTGAGTTAGAACATTCTGCCCTAGAGGATTTAGCCCTTCTAGCATGCATATTTTAACTTTAAATTACTAAGCATGGCAATTCCTAAGACAAGGGGTGTAAGATCAATAAGACAACCAATCATACACATGACATGCATATATGTAATTCAAAGAGGCATGAAAATACTTAATGGATAAACATGAATTTGAGTTTACAACATCTTGGGATCCGTAGGATCCTAAAATAGGAAGACTACTCACTGCACATCATAGTAATACAATCACAATAATAATGAATGTAAGACTAGAAGAGTAGAAGAAGGCTTATTCTTGGGGCTGTAACTCTCTCCTTCGTGTTGCTTGAAGATACCAACAATGAGCTCTCCATCCTTGTATTTATAGCTGAATTTTGTCTGATTTTATGCATCAGCTCGATCCGGATCGAGCTCCAAAAGTGTCCTGCTCGATCTGGATCGAGCGCCGAAGGCTGGTTGTGAGTGGACTGTGACAAACTCGATCTGGATCGAGCTGGATAAAGTGAAATATTGATTGGACGGTGCCTAACTCGATCGGGATCGAGCCGCCGAAAGCAGACTCGATCCGGATCGAGCGCCGAAAGCTGATTTTGTGAATAACTCGATCTGGATCGAGCTGGATAAAGTCAACACGGTCTGGGTCGAGCCGCCGAAAGTGGACTCGGTCTGGATCGAGCCGCCGAAAGTGGACTCGGTCTGGATCGAGCCGCCGAAAGCTGACTCGATTTGGATCGAGCTACATGAAGTCAACACGGTCTGGATCGAGCTGATGTTTCTCATATTTACAGTTTGACCCCTGCAGTTTCTCTGTTGACAGTTTGACCCTTGATATTGTCTTTTTATCCGAATTTGGTCCAATTTGCACTGTTTTTATCATTTTCTTCTTTCAAAGCCAGCATTCTTCATTTTGATCCTAAAAGATACAAAATCATCTATTTATCATCCATAATTATTCATAAATGACTCAAATATACTAAGTATAAGTACTTAAAATAGGGTAATTTATTGCCCTATCAATCATCAACTCCAAGGTCAGTATGATGTTGTTTTTCTTCTAATATTATGAGTGTGGTTGCTTCAGCGGGATCGGGGATGTAGAATATCTGTCTGCACTGCTCTGCCATCACAAACGGATCACCTTTGTAACTTTCCCGTCGACTACGTACAAGGGTGAACCCAAACTCATCCTGCTCCACGTATTTGTTGTCATACCAATGACATTTGAATAGAGGAACTGACAAACCTCGAAAGTTAAGCTCCCAAATTTCCTTTATTACTCCATAAAATATATTGCCATCTGCATCATTGAGGCTAACACCACTGTTCTGCATAGTGCTCCGAGCATCTTGCACGTCAGTGTAGAAACAATAACTGTTAATGATATATCCACTCCAAGTTTTGACAGATAATGACGGAGATAGGCTCAGACAACGTAATTTCTCTGTTACACACTCTCAATTTGTGGTTAATAAGTCTTCAACCCGATCTCATAACCAGTTACTAAAAGTTGAATTATGTTCCCTTTGTATATCCTCTTGTGTTCTCCGTGATCATTTCTTACGAAGATAACTGACGTGCTCACCAATAAAATTGGACGTTTCCTGCACATTGTGAAGAACGCAAATGTGCGCTTTTAGTAATTCCTCCATAGGAACTACTTTTGATTTTCGTCTGATATGTCCCCGCCCAAGCTCATCTGTTTCCTAAGGGTGTGATGGAATTCCGACCGGCACAGTGTTCCCAAGATAGTCTGTGCAATATTCGACCACTTCCTCCGATAGATAGCCCTCGACAATACTTTCTTCGGGTAATTGCTCATGTTCAAAACGGTGGCCGTTTTAATCGTCACTTATAACCACGCTTTTAAAACCCAAAGCGTGGTAATAGACTGATAAAGAAACGCTGCCGTCTTTTAGCATAACTTATTACCACGCTTGTTTATAAAAAGCGTGGTAATAGATATAGCGTCAATTACATTTGCACCAATTACCACGCTTTATATGATTAATTACCACGGTCATAATAATAAGCGTAGTAAAAAATAAAAGTGTGGTAATTGGAAGCGTGGTAATAATCAAAATCTGTAGTAGTGGAGAGGCAGGAGTCGCGCGAAGGGAGCTTCGACCGCTCAATGGGTCGCCGACGATGGCTCCTTCGTGCTCTGGCTCAAAGCTTTCTCTCTCTTCGGCTCTTCTACTGATTTTCTCCACGAAGAAATTTTAAATGGATAATAAAAATAAAAACAATCATCTAAATAGCTGTAGGATGTATCAATTTGGATGGATGAGATTCGTCACTATGAAACTATTGTTTTGTTAATATTTATGTAAGTAAGCATACAATCTTCAGATTTGTTTGACAAATAAAAAAGTTTTTATAGATGAAAATTACGTAGGGAACAGGTAGGCAAATTCTTTAATGGAGTAGAATCCGAGGGATACAATCAAACACACCTAAAAAAATTCAACAGAAACTGGGGAATTGACGAATAAAAACGTTTTACAATATGAACTGGTCATAGCCCGGCCGGCCTTCTTGATTCTTGAACATACATGGGTCAGCTTACTCTTTATTTTAACTTACAATGGAGTAGATAGATAGATAGATACTCTTTTTGTCTACTAGTTTAGCTGACCACATTCGTCAATCAATGAAGCTCCAGATCCAGCGCTCATCATCTCCATCACAACTTCCATTCCCGCCACAACCTGTCCGAACACCACATTTCGGCCGTCGTACACCTCAAGCCTAGCAGTTGTGATGAAGAATTGAGACCCATTGGAGATATGAGGATCATTTCCTTGACGCACCATGGAAACCACACCGGGACCGGCGTGCTTCTTCGTCAGATTCTCTGCTGGAAACGTTGGTCCGTAGATGGAATCACCCCCGGAATGATCTTTGGAATAAGTTATGTCACCTCCCTGGCACAACTTATCTTCAGGCTTGGCCAGGTAGAACATGGATCCCTTGTAATGGAGCGGCTTGCCACTTTTGCCGATACCCTTCTCTCCCGTGCACAGCACCCTGAAGTTTTCGGCGGTGAGAGGAGTGGTGTCAGCGTGAAGCTCGATCACCACACGCCCGGCTCTCCGGCCGTTGATAGCTATGTCTAGAAACACCTTGGGATTATTTCCCTTTTGATCCTGAATGTTCGGCTTCTCATTCTCGGTGGTATCTTTCTTGTCTTCGCGACATTTCTTCAGCTGTTCCTCCAGCTCTTTCACTTTCTCCCGCAACCCTGCCAGCTCTGCTTCTTCCATCGTTTTCTTGTCTTTCTTGCACTGCTCCAGCTGCTCTGACACCTCCTTCATCTTCTCCGACAGCTCTTCAGCAGCGGCCTTGCTTTTTTCCAACTGCGAATTCAGCGCGAGGTTCTCCTTCTCCAGCTCTGCATTCTTGGATTCCGCTTCGGAAACTCTTTTCTCTAGCGCAGCAATCTCATCCAGTAGGTGAGATCTCTCTGCCTCGAGGGTGGCTCCAGCCGAGTCCAGCTGGCTCTTAGCAGCCTCGAACCGGCTCTTGGCCGCGTTCAGCTGTTTAGTAGCAGCTTCAAATCTGGCCTTGGCGGCTTCAAGGTTTGCCTTGGCAGCTTCGAGTTTCGCACTGTTTATGTCTGCTTGAGCCTTTGCGGCTTCGAGGTGGCTTCGAGCGGCCTCCAGCTCAGCTCTGGCCTCGTCCAGCTGTTTGTGAGCAGTCTCCAGCTCGGATGTGGCAGCTTGAAGCTGAGCATGGCAATCCTTCAACTGGGACTACTCCGCCATTTTCAGCTGCGCCTTCAGCGCCTCCAGCTGCAACTGGTCCGCCTTCAGCTGCTCTTTAGCAGCTTCCAGCTCGGAATTAGTAGATGATGATCCAGCTCCTCCCTTGCTGGCTTCCCACTCTAGTTTCTCGGCTTTGAACTCAGCCCGCTCGGCCTGGAGTTCGAGCTTCTCAGCTTTGAGCTCGTCCCTTTCAGCTTCCAACTGCAACGCCTGATCGGTGTTGGATGATGAAAGAGATTTCTTCAGCAGCTCTAAGTTAGCAGCAGCTTTTTCCAAGCTAACTCCAACTTTCTCCGACAGTACCAAGGCCGGGTTGTTGTTGTTACCTGCTGGTGCCATCTTTCTTAATTCTTCCTTTATAAAAAGTAGGGTAAAGTACGGGTATGTACTATACCTAATTTAAAAATCACGGTCGAAACTTTCAAAATTTAAAATTTCGGTTTTTTTATTTTTTCGGGGTTGTATTGTAACTTTCAATACTAAGTCCTGCCCATCATAAATTATAGAAACCCTTGACATTTGAAGTTACAACAGTTTGATTTTAAGGAAAAAATGACAACAACACTCAATCGACAGTTTGTGGCAGCGTCTGCTACATGTCTTTTTACTGTTCTAATTCGACAAATATATAACGTATATAGATAATTCAATATATCATATATTATTTATCCATTTTAATTACTAATTAATAATGCTGGAACTCACGGACAAATTTCACAAACCAACAAATTTCACCAACAAGTTTCAATAATTTATGATAGGCGGGACTTAGTATTGAAAGTTACAATACAACCCCGAAAAAATAAAAAAACTTGAAATTTTAAATTTTAAAAGTTTCGACCGTGATTTTTAAATTGGGTATAGTACATACCCCTTTTTGTACTTTACCCTAAAAAAGTATGGGAAAGGCGGAGAGAGAGAGGCCTGAGATGATAGAATGGGTGGATTTTAGCCGTGAATGCAGAGCAAGCTCAACTGGTTTTTTTTTTGGAATATATTTGTTTATTGAATCAAATGACCTAAACACAAGAGACCCCTCCACCAAGACTAGAAAACTACCTCAAACACTGACCAAAGACCTGAATACTCATTACAAAGACATGAAAACCCCACCAACCAAACAAACCGAGGCAGACACCCTAGAAATAGCCACCAACAGGACACAGGGCAACAATAACCCACAGAACACAAGTCAACCAAAAGAACAAGGAAGTAGTGATCGCCAGGGAGTCAAACCACACTATGGAGGAAATTTGTCTTTCAAAAATTGCCATTTCCACTTTTTGTCGCTGGATCTCTTTACTTTTGCCTCATAAATTCTGCGAGATAGCAAGCTTTTGACATCTCTTACAACGCTGTTCAAGTCTGGAGGTTTGTCTTTAAAAATTGCATCATTCCTGCACTTCCAAGTAAGGGCAATGGCAGTTGTGAAAGCTGCAAAAAAACATTCTCTCTTTAAGTTTGAGTGAAACCTATGACTGATGAGCCAAGAACAACGGTCCCCCCAAGATATCATTGAACAATTATTCCCTAACCAATCAGAACAAAGCTGCCAAATTGTGGAGAAAAAAACACAAGGACCAAAAATATGATCTTTATCCTCTCTCGAATCCCTGCAAAAGATGCAGCCCATATTGATATTCCTTGGACCAAAAACTGAGATTCTATCCTTTGTTGCGAGACGATTCCTAAAGGTCAGCCAAGCTATGAACTTGTGTCGAGGAAGACTAAACTTGTTCCAAACAATTACAACCCAATCTGTCACTGGGGAGCTATCCATGAGGCACATGCGGGTGGCTCTTACCGAGAAACCATCCCCATCCGATTTCCAAACAAAGTTGGAATCAACACAGGAGTAACACTCAGACTTAAGACTTAAAAGCTTCTTTATAGGCCAGGGGCAAGAAGCTTTGTATCTGAGATTCCAACAGTCACCCGGCTGATTTAAGAAAAGCCTCAACCAATTGGTCCAGAGATTATTTCTACCCCTTACAACATCCCAGAGATTCTGAAGCATTAAAGCCTGATTCATGAGCTTTATATTAAGCAATCCAAGACCCCCTTCCTTCACTTTTTTGCAACAATCGATCCAAGAAACTGGACATTTCCTACCATCAGCGCGACCAGACCAAAGAAAATTCCTGCATAATTTAGTTACCTTCCTTATCACTTTCACCGGGAGGATGAACATCCTACACCAAAAAAGACACATAGAGGAGAGAACACTTTTAACTAAAATCAATCTGCCTGCATAGGAAATGCAACGAGCTGACCAGCAATTAACCTTCTCAGAAATTTTACTAATGATCAACTCACAATCAGCTGCTTTCAATGAGCTGCTGCTAAGGGGAATGCCCAAGTGGAGAACAGGGAATGCCGCAACCTGCATCTCAAGCACCATCGCCATTGTGGCCTTGGCCTCAGTGTTGACTCCCGCGATGAAGAATTTTGATTTTTGAGCATTCAAACGCAGCCCTGAGCATGAGCTAAACTGTGAGAGAACCCTTTCAATACATCTAACAGATTTAGAGTTTGCTTTCGCAAAGATTAGAAGGTCATCCGCAAAGAGCATGTGGGAGATATTGAGTTTCTTACACCTTGGATGAGGGTCCATCTTATGCTGAGCTAAGTTCCAATTTAGTAGTCTCGATAAAAACTCCATAACAATACAAAAAAGGAAGGGGCAAGCTCAACTGGTTATTTGTATATCATCTCAAACTTCTGAGCTTCGCAACACGACAAACGGTGTGAACGCGCTAAAACATGTATATATATATATACCCACTTGCAGATTACAATTAAATCAAGTGCTTAACAATTTTTAATCACCATGTAAATGATATATAAGTTACAAAACGACATATCGTTTGAATGACTTTTAGGATTTTGAAATCTTAGGACTTTTATTATATTAGGATTTTATCGTTTAAAAATTTCACGGTCACGAGATTTTAATGTTTTTTTTTTAAAAAATAATAATTGAATTTCTACCTTTAATAATTTAGTTGAATTTTTTATAATTTAAACTAATGATAACTATTCAAAGTTACACCGAAATAGTCGAGTATTTCATTCACTTGTATAATTTTTTTATCTTTTTTTACATGTTACTTAATCGAATTTATTTATCCATTTTTATTTGTCACTTAACAATTTTCAATGCGTATTTAATATCAACAAATATCTTAAAACGTCAAACATTAATCACTTCTTTATCATAATCAATAAACAAATCATTTATCACCGGTAATTATCAACCAATTTTATTTTTTGCATGATTTTTTTAAAAAAATATCAATCACTCACTCATTAAATTTGTTCAACCGTTAGCATTTACTTCATCTTAATTTACTCAAATTAACTTTATAGTATATAAGAGGATGGAGGGAGTACTCTGGTAGTGTACAAAAGTTTTGGGCATTTGCAATCCCCATGCACGTTACGGAAAGCTTCCATGTAAAACTAGCATAGAATTTTTTGAAGCAGAAAACAGTATGAGCAAGGTTTATGTCCTTAAATGTATGGGCATCCGGCTGAGACAGAGGCGCTCCAGGTACGTGGGTGGCTCAACAACTAATTTGGAGTGCTGTTAAGCCTCTGTTTTCTCTTCTTCTACCTCGAGTTAAATGGGTGGCTGGTCGTGGTGCAATATCGTTGGCCCAATGCATTTCCTCTCTGACGTTTAGATGAGCCGGCCTTGAGTTGCATCTCTGTACGGTAAGTTTTGGAGAGTGCGGAGTGGTTGTCTCTAGTCCCTATCAACTACAGAAACACGCATGTTCAGAAGATTTGTATGCATGGATGATAGCTCTGTTGAGAAGCTGGTATGGAAGGGAAAGAGCTTCTTAATTAGTTGCCAGCTGCTTCAAAGAGTCTTTGCACCATTATTCTCAGGGGGGATTCCGATCTGGCATGGCATGGGTATATATATATGGACTCCCTGGCCTCCTATGCGAGTGGCTGCCTTCTTATGGAGGCTCTTCAACAACGTTATTGCGGTGGACACTAGGGTTCAACGAGAAAAGGTAGTAACAGTTTGGAATCAAAATGCCAATAATGCTGCTCGGATATGCCGGTCGTGAATCTCTCTGAATTATCTTTTCATCAAATGGGATGCGGCTCAATCTGTGTCGTCAAGTTTCTTTGGGTGAATGTTAGATAAACCTCGACTCACCACCTCTAGACCATCTCAGCTGGAAATAAGGTTAAATAACTGATGGACTTTGTATCTTCGGTTGTTGTGGGATTTGGATTATGGGAAATATGGCCTGAACGAAACAGGAGAGTGCATGCATGACGAACAGGGGGTTCAACGTTTAGTGTTGAGCATATTATTATCCCACATCGAGCAGTGGAGGCTCTAAATTGATCCTTATATATAGTTGGGATTCCCCACTCACTGTCAATTGATTTTGAGTGTGGATCCGACAATTCTACATGGTATGAGAGCGGGTTTTGGCCGCACTCTTAGAACATGCTCCATTCATTGCTAATTAATTTTGAGTGTGGATCCGACAATTCTACATTTAGTTCTTCAGGCAACAACCCAGCAATGGTGTTTCAATCTCACCCCCATTTGTTCAGACCAAAATCCAAGGCAACCGCCTCAGCTATTCTTTCTTTTTAGGGGCACCGCCTCGACTCTTTCCAGGCGGACGGCCAAGTCTTGGATTGAAGCCGAACGTTGGCGGTTTCTAAGGGCCTAGTGGGAGTTCTAGAGGTGGCGTGGTGAGGAACTCTCACGGGGCTCCTCAACTATTATTTTCGACGGATTCTGGGGAGGGATCATCAAGCGTGGAGGCGGAGTTTCGCGCAGCTTTGCATGGGCGGACTTCGTCTGGGTAGGGACATTGCCATTCCGCATATTCAAACCGATTCCAGGATCTTGATGGGCGTCATCTCTGGAGCCGCGTCTTGCCGCCTCCTTGTATTTACATTTGGAGGTGCCTTTATCTGGAGCTTCTTCACATTGCTAGCAAATTTGATTTCTATTATGAATATTCAATTATATTAACTATTTAATGAATTGATATTTTGTGATCAATAAGTATTGTTATGATTCCTGTAATATATGGAAAATAATGAACAAATATCAATATTGCCTAATTAAGGGATTATGAGAACCCTATTAAGCAGTGATAAATAGAGGCTATTGTTTATGGTCCCCAACACACCAAATAAGTAATACATGCTCTTCTTCTCCCTATTCTAATGAGAGACTAAGGTCTCATAGTGAATAAGGTTATCTGGTTGTGTAAGGTCACACACATATAGTTCTTGCTTATTTGTAAAGAGATTCCGCAGCAGTAGACACAGACAATCACCAAACATCATGAATTCAGCTATTACATATTTTTGTTCTTAATAATTAAGATGAAAAATTGAGAATTAATTTTCTAACAATCCAAGCTATTCATATTTTTCGAGAGGCAAACTCCGTGCGTTACGGATAATGTGGCAAGTTATGCCCATCTTGTAAAGAGGCTTTAGATGTTATGTTCCTATTTCTTTTAATGCTCTTTTTTTTATAGAGGCTTCTGCCTGAAGAATGTGTCACGACTTAATGTCACTGAATACATTTTGTTTGACTTAAAATAATTTCATTTTTCATATGCATGGGGTTATTACAATTTCTCTTTCAGTAAAAAAAACTGCGTCAGATACGAAACTAGGTATCACAATTTACATGATCTCATCAAAATTTAATTCAGACAGATAAAATCTATTCAGATAGATAAAATCGAATACGATTCAGCTGTATATATAAAGTGAATGCATTCAGAATTTTTTTTTTTAAGAATTATTTTTTCCCTCTTGCATTATGAGCTTGAAAACTACACGTCCCGTCCTCGTTGCTTATATTTTTCTGTTTTTATTTAATAATAGTTATTATTAGTACTATTTGTTATTTGTATATTAATTAATAAAAATTTATCACCAATTTCCTACGTTAATATGTCTATATGTATTTATATACTAAGATAACACTGAACGCGTAAATTTTTATTTGATTTATGATTCTCTTAATTTGTGATATAATCAAATATATATTAAATAAAATTTACTCCTTTTATTTTATTACACTGACTTTTTATATTTTTCTTTCATGATTAATTATATTTAATTTTTTTCATCTGCATTTATATATTATCACTTTTCTATATATGTTTGAATACTATAAGTATCAAAGGTATAGGTGTATGCCTGGTATGAAAAAATTACATTCTATGGGTAAAATTCACTACCAGAATTTTTGTTGGTACCGGGGGCCAAATCCCCCAAAACGGCGCCTACCAGCCCCCGAAACCATTTCGTTAGAGGGAAAAAACTGTGGGGCGAGCTGGTCTCGATGTTGCCCCCGAAAAATATTTTAGCGGGGGTTAGCAGACATTTGTGGGGGAAGATTTTAGAAGGGGCTTTAGCGGGAAATTTCGGGGGCAGAGGATTGCGGGGGAGAAGGATTTTCGAAGGGTTTAATGTGTTAATTAGGTTAATGTTGTTTTAGATTTAAATTAATTAGGCTAAATAGATTTTACATTTCCACTAAATTTATTTAATTTATATTTTGATTAATTTTAAGAATTAGAATGTAAATTTAGAGTTATATTACTGTATTACGTAAGATTTTGTAATTTTATATTTTGATTATTTTTAAGGATTTGAATGTATATTTTATAATTATATTATTAAGGATTAGATTATTACATAAAATCTAATTTCATTTAATTAATAAATTAATTGAGATTTATACTTTTAATTAACTGTTACATAAATTAAATTATCCTAAATCAAAACTTATTCAACCCACTCCCTGAATCTTAAAAATTAACCTTCAATCAAACTAAATTAAATGATAAATCAAAATAATAAATTAATTAATTACATGAAACCATAATTTCCCCGATATCCCCCGACATTCCCCGGAATAGTCCCCCGAGATTACCCTTCCCCCGCTATCCCCCGCTACCCCCGGAGACTTCTCCCACTATTTGATTTCAGGGAGACCTTCCCCCGCAACCCCTGAAAACAAGTCCCCGAGCCAGAAAATTACTCTGATAGTGATTTTACGAAATTATTTCATCAAAAACATATTCACTACCCCCAGAGAGCGCTTTCACAGAGTCAAAAAAATAAAATTGATTATCTAACAAAGTTCATTGAGTTAGAGCCCGGAATTCCATCCGAAAAAATGAGTTCATTATTTGTAAGAACATTGTCAGCACCATTTATATAGTTGAAGTTTCTATTGGTTATTCAGGAATTGTTTTATGGATAAAAAAATGATCAAATAGCAACTTTTATTTTGGAATATGATCTTGGGATACAATCAAACACATCCAGAAGATTTCAAGAAAGAAGAGAAAAACTTTTAGAAAATGAAGAGAAAAGGCGCAGGGGTCTTTAGAGAGCATTAAACCTAACCCAGCCGTACGTCTTGAACACTGGTTAAGCAACTATCTCTTTATCCCAAATTGTAAAGCACTGGATGAATGAATGGATATATAGATACTCTTTATCTACTAGTTTAGCTGACCACAGTCTACGATCACTGAAGCTCCAGATCCAGCCCTCATGATCCCCATCACAACATCCATTTCCTCCACAACCTGTCCGAACACCACATTGGCGCCGTCACACTGCTCAACCCTGGCAGTAGTGATGAAGAACGCAGATCCACTACAGACTTTAGGATCTCCATGACGTAACATGGAAACCACACCGGGACCGGCGTGCTTCTTCGTCAGGTTCTCTGCCGGGAAAGTCAGTCCATAGATGGACTCACTTTCGAAACCAGTTTCGGTAATCTTACCTCCCTCACACACGTTATCTGCAGGGATCACCCTGTGGAACTTGGATCCCTTGTAGTGAAGCGGCTTGCCGCTTTGGCCGATACCCTTCTCTCCCGTGCACAGCGCCCTGAAGTTCTCAGCGGTGAGGGGAGTGGTGTCAGCGTGAAGCTCTATCACCACACGCTCGGCTCTCCGGCCGTTGATAGCTATGTCTAGAAACACCTTAGGGTTTCCTTTTTGATCCTGAATGTTCGGTTTCTCATTCTCGGCATCTTTCTTGTCTTGTCGACATTTCTTCAGCTGCTCCTCCAGCTCTTTCACTTTCTCCCGCAACCCTAGCAGCTCTACTTCTTGCATTGTTTTCTTGTCTTTGTTACACTGCTCCAGCTGCTTCGCCAGGTCCTTCAATTTCTCCGACAGGTCTCCAATCCGGGATTTGCTTTGTTGCAGCTCAGAACTCAGCTCGAGCTTATCCTTCTCGAGTTTCGCATTCTTAGATTCCGCTTCAGAGACTCTTTTCTCTAGCGCAGCCTTCTCATCCTGTAGGTTAGACTTCTCTGCCTCGAGGGTGGCTCGAGCCGAATCGAGCTGGATCTTCGCAGCCTCGAACCGGCTCTTGGCAGCGTTCAGCTGTTTCGCAGCGGCTTGGAATCTGGCCTTGGCTGCTTCGAGGCTTGCCTTGGCAGCTTCGAGTTTTGTGCTGTTCACATCTGCCTGAGCCTTGGCGGCTTCTAGATGGCTCCGGGCAATCTCCAGCTCAGCCCTAGCCTCGTCCAGCTGTTTGTGAGCAGTCTCCAGCTGGGAGTTGGCGGTTTCGAGCTGAGCCTGAGCGTCCTTCAATTTGGACTGCGCGTTTTTCAGCTGCGTCTTCTCCGCCTCCAGCTGCAACCTCTCAGCTTTCAGCTGCGCTTTAGCAGCTTCCAGTTCAGCCTTGGCAGTGGCCTCCCATTCCAGCTTCTCAGCTTTGAACTCAGCCCGTTCAGCCAGGAGTTGGAGCTTATCAGCTTTGAGCTCGTCCCTTTCTGCTTCCAGGTCCAACCGATCCGTGTTGTCACTATTACCAGGTGCCATCTTTCTTCCTCTTTAACAGAAGTATGAGAAAGGCGCAGAGAAGAGAGACAGGCCTGACGAGATGATAGAATTGGTGGATTGACTTTGAATGTTGAGCAAGCTCAAAGTGAGTATTTATGCGTCATTTCAAGAACTCACCTTCGCCAGATAACGCTATGGATGCTCCAACACCCATATTATATAATTTATTCCAAGTGCTTAACTTAATCAAATACCAATCAAAAAAAAAAAAAAAAAACCTTAATCAAATTGATCAGAATGAAACTACAAGATAAGTCATCTAATATCATATGGATCTGTGAACTTATTAATAAACTTTTTGGGTGAACATGTGCACCATATTAATTAATTAAATATTAAATGTGTATTTTATATTATTTTATGTTTTAAAGTCAAAGTACATTGTGATAAACATTGATTGGATATGAGTATAATCGATCCTAAGTAGGATAAAGAAACCCAACCTGTTATTCCAACTAATTTCCTTCATTGTGTATTTGAGCATCTGATAAAACTCATAAATATTAGAATGAATTGATTAACAGCTGGATGTGTTTATATATTAAACTAGGAGGCTAACAAAGTCAATGCCTAATTGTTGGTGCGTCTGCATATGCATCTCCCTGTGATGCGTAGGGATGGAGGCATCACGATCATGCAATGTGAACATGTTGGAAATGTAATGGACCTTCAAAATAAAAAATAATTTATTAAAAAATAAATAGTTTTTGTTACAAGAGCTGCTGCTCTTATAAGAAAACAATTTACTATTTTTTTTTCTTGTCTTTATGTTTTTAATTTTTTTGTGTGTTACAAATTAATGAGCGGACTTCATTTATACTATAACACAACTCCCCTATTTAGCCTTGCTTTATAGTTTATTATTGAAATCACTTATTTCTTCATTATGTGAACCTTCACATGTAGGCTCACGACTTTATGAAGGACTAGAACCATCATTTGTATTATTATTGTCATTTTGTCTTTATTATCATCAAAGAACAAACTAGGCATTGTGTTTTCTTCCTTATTCCACCTCCAATAATTAATTTTCTTCGTCGAAATCAACATCATGTGAAATAATCAATTTCTTTGTCACTAAATTGTATAGCTTGTACGCCTTGCTCCGTTTATCATAGCCAACAAAGATGCATTTCTCACCTTTGTCATCACGTTTTTTTCTCCTTTGATCAAGAATATGTGCATATGCAATGCACCCCAAGACTCTCACATGTCCAACCTTTGGTTTTCTACCGCTCCAAGCTTTATTTGGCGTGTCTTGAACTTGACACTTTTAGCTGGACATCAGTTTAACAAACAAACAGCACACAAAACAGCTTCGGCCCAAAAAGTTCTTGGCCAGTGCTTTCCGTTCACCATACTTCTTGTCATGTCAACAATCGTGTGGTTCTTCCTTTCCACCACTCCATTTTGTTGAGGCGTGTATGCATCTGTCAACTGATGAATAATTTCATGATCTTTACAAAAATTATTAAATAATTTTGAGGTGTATTCACCTCCTCTATTTGATCAGAGAACCTTTAGATATTCACCAATTTGCTTCTCGATCATCATTTTAAATTTCTTGAACTTATCAAGAGCTTAAGACTTTTCCTTGATAATGTAAACCCATGCTTTCCTGCTGAAATCATCAATAAAGGTAATATAATAGCGGTTTTCTCCAAGTGACGGTTTGTCATGGACTTGTTATGTTTGTGTGAACAATCTCCATAAGCCTTCTGGCTCTCCATGACTTCCCAACTTTAAAACTTTGTCGGTGTTGCTTTCCTTTAACACAACATGTGCTTCACACAACTAATTAGGTTGATCAATCTTAGATAATCCTTTCACCATCTTTTGTTTTCTAACAGCTTTAAGCCAGAAAAACCAAGATGATTAAATCGTAAGTGCCACAACCATGATTTAATATCTTTCATAGTCGACTTCATGCGCATTAGTAGCTCTTTCCGAATAGCAAGTGTGAAAAGATAATTTCTCGTGATTTCAGCTATGCATATAAGCTCTCCTCTATATATTATTTCTCAAACTGAGATAGCGGCCCTTCATCTGCACATCATAGCCTTTCTCCATGAGTTGGCCCAAATTGATAATATTACTTTTAAAAGCCGGTACATATAGTTAAAATCTTCTATGTACTTGTTTTCTCCATTTTGTAAGGTAATTAACGGTTTATCTTTCCCATTAACAAGAGTTTTTGAAGAGTCTCCAAATGTGACTTCTCCACGTACTGATATGTCCAAATCAGTGCACTTCTTTCAACCACATATGTGGTTGCTAGCTCTGGATGTTTTCTCAAAGGTGGTCTCATAAACTCCTTGAAAAAATAGTAGCAAAGCCTTCTTATCCCTCTTGTGCATTTCTTCTAGTGCGCCTTTTTGTGCTACAGTTATAACATCTTCAGCTGCTGCATTTTCGAGTTCGGTATACTTTTCTTCGACGACATCCCATATTTCTTGTGATTGTAGAAGACACTTCATTTGGATGCTCTTATATCCATAGTTAATTTTTGTCAACCTGGAAATTTGTGGTTGCTCATAAGTTGACATTTCTTTGAATAAATCCTTGGCTCTGGATACCACTTGTTGCAAATGTAATGGACCCTCAAAATAAAAGACAATTTACTGTAAAATAAGTAGCTTCTGGTACACGAGCTGCTGCTCTAATAAGAAAACAATTTGCTGCTTTCTTCTTCTTTTCTTGTCTTTATGTTTTGGTGTTGTTAAAAATGAAGGAGCGGACTTCTTTTATACTCTAACACTACTCCTCTATTTAGCCTTGCTTTATAATTTATTTATGAGGATTTGCACAACAATCCACCATAAATTTTCTCACTGCATATTTTACTTATTCCTTTCTAATTTTAAAAGGGTTTGCAATCTAACAACCCATATGAATCTCCCTCTTTAATCAAAATGAAATTATAAAATAAGTAATTGTGGTGTGTGATACGTACCAGATCAGAAAATTTTTAACGAGCATGTGCAATATATTAATTATCTGTGAATATAATGAATTATATATTTTCATGCATCTTATATCTATCACATGAAATATATATTTTATTTCCATGCTTGCATATTGTATATAAAAATTAACTATACTGATGATATTTATCAAACTTATGAAAAATTTAAATTTACTAAAAACTTAATTTCTTACAATAATTACTAGATAATTATAACTGTTAAAATCATACAATGTTTTTTCTATGATATGCTTGTACATATATTAGTAAGAAATAACTGATGATTCAAAAAAATTAAAGATAAACAAAATATCTCAAAATATGACTATTCAATAAAAATAAAATGTACATGTAGATAGATCTACTAATAAATATAACTATTCCATAATAAGATAATCAATTTTTTATTTGACATATAAAAGGTAGATTAACATTACAATTTAAATAAAATAATTAAATATTGAAACTTTTTACAAGACTTCTAATACAAAGTGTGGTAAAATGATTACTTAAATGATATTTTACACATATTATCACACTTCACAGAGAGTAAGTGTGGTAATAATCTAATACTTCAAAAATCACTTTAAAATGAATGGGTGTTGTGGATTTTAATATATTAACACGCTTCATACTCAGAACGCTTCACACTCAGAACGTGGTTATGACTTATGAGGGTTCACTTATTACAATATTTTGTCGTATGAACCGAGGACACAATTATTGGGAAGTTCTTTCGTGTCGAATTAAAAAATTAAAATGATACATGATAAACATTCATATGTGACAAATATTCATTAGTTACAAATTTATTTCAAGATTGACCAAACTGATATGAAACAACTCTCCAATAAATTGTCACATAATCGATCCTTATCCACTCTGAATTACGAAAGCAAGCTGCAAGCAAGCTCACAAGTCGGCATTTTATATATCATCTCAGCCACTGACTTTGGCGCCATGACAACTGTAGACGTGCTTAAGCAACACTTAATTAAACAACAAATTAAACCCTCTGTGTTCTTCTTGGCTGAACCATATTTGCCAATTATATATGTATTATAAACCCCGTTTTGGGCACATAATATTTTGAATAGTTACGATTGTGATTTATAAAAAAATAATTCACCAATCAGCATTCCCCATTCAATATTCGATGACAATTTAAGTTTGACAATTATAGATCATTCATGCTTTGGGACTTGAGAGTGGGATTTATAAATAGTTAATAATAAACTTATCACCACCATAATGTTGGCCGAGTGATCAAGTGATGATCTATCACCCCTGAGCTTTCGAATTCAAAAAGAATAAATGATTATTTTATTTATATCTATCCTATCGATTGTTAAAAATAATAATAATAATGAACTTATCAATTTAATTTTTAAATCCATGGCCTTTGTCAGTCCGTTATCCCCTCAAACATCTTTAAAAAATACCAATCCTTGGTCTTTAACAATGTACACTATCACACATTTACAAATTACAATATATTATATAATTTAATTTTTTTAACAAGTTATTTTATAAATTCTGTGACAATTTTATAATTATTAATTTTATAACCATTTACCATTATAAAGTTAACTAAATTTTAATTTAAAATTATTTCAATCTGTTCATTTATTTTATTTTCATCAAATCCTAAAACAAACCGGCCGGCATCCTCCCCAAATTTAACCTCAACCCTCACGGAGCCTCTCGATCCCGATGTCGCTCTTCTTCACCCTCCCAAAAACTTCCAATTTGCATACGTAGATATGGTAGAGCTGCTAATTGCAGGTAGAATGTCTACTAAGATATGTGCTACTTTTATTTTTGGTGCATACTTGCTTTGAATATTTTATTTTGTTTGAGAAAAGTGTCAAATGAGGGTATATATTTTATTATTTTTAAAAATTACGTTTATCACTATATAATTTTAAAATTTTTATTTTTATTTATTTCGAGGTGCGTAGTTATTAATTATATTTATAATTAAAATTATAAATTACAATGCAGTCCAGTCCTTACATAAAGCTACGTCGTTTTAACCAAATTTTTCATTGGTTTTTTTTTTTTTTAAAACAAACTGTTGCTTGTATTGATAAGGTAGAATGTACAAGTGTTGAAAAAATTCAGGTTCAGACTCAATAAAAAATGAAAGAATACATTTTAATGAATCTAATATTAGCAGAGAAGAAACATAATGACAAAGCATCATTGAATACTTTTTTGTACGGTTGTTTTAGAAGAAAAGGTGGTCTTTGGTTTCTGGACGTGACCACCAAAGAGGACAACAATTATCATCTTAGAATCCAAATCTTTGGAGTCTGAACTTTGTAGATTATTTTTCATGGCATGCCTCCCAAAGAAGGAAAGAATTCTTTGGATGGCTTAAGCTGTTCCAAATTATGTAGAACTATGCAGGTTTAGGAGCAATAGAATGGGTGATATTATAAATTGATTTGGCCGAGAATGGTGCTACTAAAATTTTTCAAGAATTACTATCGGGGTTATACCACTTCAAGACAATGTATATCTGATTTTTAGAAGTTGCTTGACAGGTGAAGATGTTAATGGCCTAATAGGAACAGTCCACCAGCCAGTATTCCTTATCTAATATGCATGTATCAATCTGATCCCAGAAGAGACTTTATTTTGAATAATATCTCAAGTCTGAGATAAGAAAATGAAAGTATGGACCTAATAAGCTTGCTTGATACCCATTCCTCCCAGTTGAACTGGAAGACAAACACTATACCAATTAAGAGGAGATTTAGGAAGACCCTGCCATAAAAATCTTCTATATATTGTATCTATGCTCTTTAGGATATTCTTGAGGATACCAAAAATCATATACCAATAGGTTTGCATGGAGTTTAGAACAGGCCTTATCAATACTGTCGTACCAGCATAAGACAAGAAGTTATTAGACCAAAAATTAATTTTGATAGCCAAAGTTTCAAACAAATTAAAGTGGCACAGCCACTTGATTCAATGTTGTCGCAGTCCAAAAGAATGTCAATATATTTAACTGGAAGAGATCCCCTTGTGAATCTTACTTGTCTTACAATATTACATTACCAACTACAACAATTGTCATATATCTAAATAATATTTGAGATTTTTTAATGTTGACTGATAAACCTAAAGTGTGAGAGAAAGTATCAAGGGCTTTCTTGACAAGGATGATAATTTGCAAATTACCGTGACAAAAAATAAATAGATCATCAACATAAAAAAAATAATTTAGTCGAGCACTTAGGACGAAATCTGAGTAGAGTCAGAGCTAATATTTCTTAAGTGTCTTGATAGAATTTTCATGAAAAGAGTGAATAAGAGTGGAGAGAGACATCAATCCTGCCTTAAATCTTGTTGGCCCTTGAAATAACCTGCTAGAGCACCATTAATGAGGATAGAAAAATATGGATCCGTGACGCAGTTTATAATTCAATCAGTGAAAAGTGGTGGAAATAAAAAATTAATAAAGGTGGCTTGGATGAACTGCCCACTGACTGAATCAAAAGCGTTTTAAGGTCTATTTCAATGCAGCATCTATGGGATAATCTTGATCTTGAGTGTTCAATGACTACAAATTGAGCCAACGGTATGTCATGCACAATGTTTCAGCCTTTGATGAAGAGGCACAATGTTCACATCCTACAAGCTTAGATACACAATTTTGCATTCTTCTTAAAATTATACTTGTAATAGCTTGGTATATGATGTTGCAAAGAGAAATTGATCTGAAATCATTGGCCGTAGATGCACTATCTGTCTTTAGAACTAGGGGTAGCAAAATTGATTAAATTAATCTTGGCATTTTAAAAGTCCTAAAATAGGATCTGATTACAATACATATATATGTGCCAATAATAACCGACAAACTGTATAGAATTTAGAATTAAAACCATCAATATCAAGACTTCTATTATTACGCATCTAGAAAATGCTATGTCTGATTTCTTCATCCAGAATAACTCAAGGAAAGGTGGAGAAATCATGAGGAGTGTAATTCTTTTTTCTTCCCAAATACCTTCGTGATCAATCATAATATTTTGAATAACATCCATGTCCTCTATCTATGTCCCAGAAGGATCCCTGAGTCTACTGATTTTATTGGCTAAGGATTTTTTCTTTAGAGCATCATGAAAGTAGGATGAATTAATAAAGTGCCTCATACTTTGAGAGGTTTACCAAATTTGCAATGCAGTTTTTCTCATTCTCCTGCAAGGATGAGTTCGAAGGATAGTAGCTAATCAGAGCATGAATATCACGTAACTTCTCCCTAGCTTGCTTTTATTCTTTCTGAAATCTTGAAAGTAGTTTTACCAAAAGCTAGAAGAAGACTTTTCTTGAGATCTTTTAAGCTAAATTGTGATTGAATAGAGGTTATATCTTAAATTGTGATTGAATCTTTTCTAAAGATTTAATAATTACAGTTTTTATAAAATTATTTATTAAATTTATATTAATATATTACTATATATAACACCGATTAATTATCCGATTAGTCATTCCGACTAATCTCCACCTGGCTAATTAGTCGCTAGGCCCCATGTCAACCGCTTAAAACCCCCTAGCGCCTTTTAGAACATTGGTTAATAGTATATTCACCTTTAATTGCACGCACAAACACCTCCAAATGCCTCCAAATAGGAAAAAATCGCTTTTATCATTCCAAGAATCAAATTGAAATTTACTTTTGGATAAAATACAAAAACATGCCCCGAACTACCATCCATTTTCAGATTAAGTACCAAAATTTTAATTCATCAATTTTAGTTCCGAACTTATTAATTATTCAATTTAAGTACTATAGACTTAATAGAAAGAAGAATTAGCATGAAATGAGAAAATAAATTTGGGTGTCCAACTCTTTAGCTAGAATTTTGAAATTTGCATAAATATATCGGATACAAAATTTATTTTTTTATATAACTTGTATCATTTCATTAAGTCTATAGTACTAAAATCGAATAATTAAAAAGTTCGGTACTGAAATTGAAGAATTAAAAAAATTCGGTACTTAATTTGAAAATGATTGGTAGTTCAGAGTGTGTTTTTGTACTTTACCCTTTACTTTATTTACTCAATTTTATAAATTAGTTAAGACTTTAGCTCCTTGATGATAATGAATATATAGTTTATACTAGGCTTTTATCTCCTTATTGATAGCGTATAAATAGTTTGTATTTAAATAATTAATAAAAACGTAAATAATAATTAAAGCGTAAATACTAGAATGCAATAGGAAAAAATAATTTTAGAAAAATTCCGGATATTTTGTTTAAATCGATATATCTGTATTATAGCTTTTAGTTTTATTTGATCATTTGAGTTTACTTTTTCATAATCGCAGTCACCAGTTGGGATTTTAAAATGGGTGAATGTTGAAAATTTCCGATTGAGATGAAATATTTTGAAATGTGTGAACACAAATTAGTATCTATCACAGGCAGCGGTGGAGCCACATTCAGTTAAGGGGTCACAAACTTCACTAAATATTATTATTAAATGGTTTATGATGTAAGTTTTTTGAAATATACGAATATGACCTGTTAAGAATATTTTATTAATATTTTCATCCTTAAAAAGTATACAATTTTAAGAATTGTTTGATTTTTCAACGTCAGATGACACGTACTCGGTCGCCTATCCACGGTCACGCCGTGGACACGTAAGTCTGATTCAGTAGTAGATAGATACTGTTTGTCTAGAAGTTTAGCTGACCACAGTCGGCGATCACTGAAGCTCTGGATCCGGCCTTTACTATCTCCAGCACAACATCCATTCCCTCCACAACCTGTCCAAACACCAAATTTGGGATGCGGTACTCCTCAGCCTTGGCAGTAATGATGCCGAAGTGAGATCCGATATAAACTTTATGCCCTACACTCACCAAGCAAACTGTACCAGAACCGTAGTGTATCTTTGACTGGTTTTCTTCAGGTAAAGTCGGTCCGTAGATGGACTCACCCCCCGGTATGTCACCTCCCTGGCATAAGTGTTCATTCATGGCGTAGAAGCCTGATCCCTTGTAGTGGAGACGGTTTCCGCTTGGGCTCATACCTTTCTCTCCGGTGCACAGCGCCCTGAAGTTCTCCGCGGTGCGGGGAGTGGTGTCAGCGTCAAGCTCGATCACAATACGTCCGGCTCTTCGCCCTTTGATATCTATGTCTAAAAAGACCCTAGGGTTTTTCTTGTCTTCGCGACATTTATTCAGCTGCTCCTCCAGCTCTTTCACTTTCTCCCGCAACCCTGCCAGCTCTACTTCTTCCATCGTTTTGTTATCATTCTTGCACTGCTCCAGCTGCTC
Organism: Kalanchoe fedtschenkoi; assembly: GCA_002312845.1. Taxonomy (NCBI): domain Eukaryota; kingdom Viridiplantae; phylum Streptophyta; class Magnoliopsida; order Saxifragales; family Crassulaceae; genus Kalanchoe; species Kalanchoe fedtschenkoi. Next base: position 396,021 of record NQLW01000022.1, read on the forward strand.
CGACACCTCCTTCATCTTCTCCGACAGCTCTTCAGCAGCGGCCTTGCTTTTTTCCAACTGCGAATTCAGCGCGAGCTTCTCCTTCTCCAGTTCCGCATTCTTGGATTCCGCTTCGGAAACTCTTTTCTCTAGCGCAGCAATCTCATCCAGTAGGTGAGATTTATCTGCCTCGAGGGTGGCTCCAGCCGAGTCCAGCTGACTCTTGGCAGCCTCAAACCGGCTCTTGGCAGCGTTCAGCTGTTTAGTAGCAGCTTCAAATCTGGCCTTGGCGGCTTCAAGGCTTGCCTTGGCAGCTTCGAGCTTCGCACTGTTTATGTCTGCTTGAGCCTTCGCGGATTCGAGGTGGCTTCGAGCGGCCTCCAGCTCGGCTCTGGCCTCGTCCAGCTGTTCGTGAGCAGTCTCCAGCTCGGATTTGGCAGCTTGAAGCTGATCATGGCAATCCCTCAACTGGGACTCCGCGATTTTCAGCTGCGCCTTCAGCGCCTTCAGCTGCAACTGGTCCGCCTTCAGCTGCTCTTTAGCAGCTTCCAGCTCGGCATTAGTAGATGATGATGATCCAGCTCCTCCCTTGCTGGCTTCCCACTCTAGTTTCTCAGCTTTGAACTCAGCCCGCTCGGCCTGGAGTTCGAGCTTTTCAGCTTTGAGCTCGTCCCTTTCAGCCTCCAACTGCAACGTCTGATCGGTGTTGGATGCTGAAAGAGATTTCTTCAACAGCTCCAAGTTAGCAGCAGCTTGTTCCAAGCTATCTCCAACTTTCTCCGACAGCACCAAGGCCGAGTTGTTGTTGTTACCTGCTGGTGCCATCTTTCTTCTTCTTTAGCCAAAGTATGAGAAAGGCGTCGTGAGATATGCCTAAGATGATAGAATATAAGGGTGGATTCGCTCTGAGTGCTGGGCAAGCTCAACTGGGTACTTATATATATCATCTCAACCACTGAGCTTGGCGAGATGACAAACTGCGTGGAGGCGCTTAGACAACTAAATAAATCCCCACTTGCAAATTGCAATTAATTAATTGGCATCTTGTCTTTAGGCCTCTCTCTCTAGATTATATTTGCTATCGATATGGTTGTGTGCGCATTTTTCTAACGAGAAAAAAAAGAATATATATACTATGTTAATTATATATAAGTTATGTATTCTAATTATAAAACAAAATGTCATTTTGAACAAATTTTAAGATTTTATAGTTTTAGAATTTCTAAAATACTAAAAATTTAAAAACCATGAAAAATTTAAAATCTTTAAACACTTCAAAATGACATAAGTTTCAGCCGCTTGAGATCTTAGCTTATATATAAGCTTGATAATATATCACCAAGCTCATAAAATTATTAACAAACTTTTTTGAAATTTTGCTATGTTTTATGGGTCTGTTTCTGATTTTTTTTCAGATTTGGCTCTTTCGCTTCGTTCCCTATCATTTGTGAACCCCCGCTTGGTTTGTTTTCCATTCTGACCTTTTCGCAGTTCCGAACTGCGAAAATCCCTATTATTTTCGTTGTTCGCAACTGCGAAAAGCTCCATGTAATTTTCGCAGTTACAAAGTGCGAAAATCGTAAAGATTTTCGCTGTTCCGAACTGCGAAAATTGAAACCCTAAAAAAATTTCACGTCATTGTCTACTTAATTCTTGCGGACATATGATTTTTCAGTTGTGATCTACGAAAATCTCTATGATTTTCGCAGTTACGAAGTGCGAAAATCATATGGAGCTTTTCGCGGTTGTGAACAGCCAAAATAATAGGGATTTTCGCAGTTCGGAAGTGCGAAAAGGTCAGAATGAAAAGCAAACCAAGCGGGGGTTCACAAATGATAGGGAACGAAGCGAAAGAGCCAAATTTGAAAAAAAATCTCTGTTTCTTCAATTTATTTTCAAGATTTATGAATAGTTTGGAGAAACAAATTTGAAAGAATGATCTGATTATGGGAAAAGACAAATAGATCTCTAGCTACGAAAGTTGACATAGTATTACAAGTAAACATATAAAGGATGTTCCACTTCGGTTTGGTGAGCGAGCAAACAAGAAAAAGTTAAAATCAGCTGATTTCCTCTCGTGAAATGGATCTACAAATGAAAATTTAAAATTAAGTATTTTGTGGTGTCGTATGAAACATTATTAAATTATTGATGAAATTTTATGAGATTCGACATGTTTTAGGTATATGTTATTATTACTTTATCCTCACAAACCCTACATCAAAGAACAGTCTTTCACTAAGTGATGGTATGGCCGTATGAACAATCTTCAATGTCATTAGGTTTCAATGTCTTTAAGTGCAATCTTCGGAAATTTTTGTAGTGTAGTCCCCACGAGCTGAACCAACTTTTCCATTTTGTTTGTATGTTGGAATTTTTATTAAGAAATTGTTTCCTGCACATGTGTGATTAAGAGCCGTGGATGCTCTTGTACAACTAACTAAACACACACTTGCAGATTAAAATTAATTAAAGTACTTAACTTAATCAAATTGATCAAAATTGAATAAGTCACCATGGGTAGGCCTGACATTTTGTCTGGAGAAAATCCAAAAGGGATTAAGCCAATGTGCACTGCCGAAAGCGTCCTATAGAAAACCCTTCTGAAATTAAACACTCATTAGCCATTGTATTTTTATGAACACAAGTGGTTATAAATTTATAAATGTGATATGAAATATGAACAGTAGTATTATAAGTAATATACCAAAAATATCACTGAGCTTGGCCAGATCTAAATCTGCTTGGACGCTCTATATTCTAAAATTTTTCAATTCGAGAAAAGAATTCATCAAACGAGCGATATTCGTTATGTGTAAAAATCTTTAGTAGCTTCCATGGCTCTCCTTAACTCTTTCACTTTAAAATTTTGATATTACTTATTTTCAATATAGACTTCACACAATTGATCTGACTAATCAATCATCTCATATATTAAATATCATCATCTTTCAGATTTTAATATTTTTGTTAGATAGATATAAGTATTCTTCTCACGCATGGGCCGCTAAGACGCTCTTATATTTTATAAGTACACTCTCCAAGCCCATTCAGATTTCAAACCCTAATATTTTCTTATGATGATTTCTTATTTTATCTCACATATTTAAATTGGGTAAGACACTGAAGTATGGCGCTGCAGCAGCAGGCGGCTAATCCAGTTTGTTTTTCTATGTTAGAATTCTTATTAAGAAATTGTTTGCTCCACATGTGTGATTACCAGCTGTAGTAGATGCTCTTTTACAACTAATTAAACACCACTTCCAGATTACTATTCATTCGAAAGCTTATTTTAATTAAAATGGTCAACATGAAACTAAAACAATGAGCTACCATGAAGAGAAGAAACCATCTGCACTGCCAAAAGCGTCCAAAAAAAAACCCTTCTTAAACTAGTCACTCATTAGCCATTTCATTTTTTATAAACATTTGCTTATGATGTACTAAATGTGTCATGAAATTTCAATAGTACAACTATAAATAATATATGATACGTGCCAAATCTAAGACCAATAATGTCCAATCAGGTTAATTGAATTAATTTAAGAAGAATCAGAGTTCAAAAAAAAAATGAAAACTGAAGAGCTCAATAACCTTAGAGAGAATTTTTATTTTATATTTGCAGTAGTGCAAGTACAAGATATTTTTGTGGAGCTTTCTAGTATTTTAATTGTAGCGATTGGATTAAAATGTCTTCATATAGTGAGAGTTGTGTGCGCTATTATCTAGTGAGCGAGGTAGTGAGACACTAGTGTTAGTGTGAGAGCGAACTTTTTTCATTGTACTTTTCATCAATAAATAAAATCTGTATTGTCAATATGAAACTCATTATGTGACATAAACAAATAGGCGTCACTTATTTGAGATTTATACAGTTTTTAAAAAGCGTCGCATAAGTGATCGATGTATAAAGCTCAAAGTCTTAATCGCCATAAAAAACACATATACTACGACGTTTTTGACAAAAAAGTTCCTAATAAAGGCTAACACTATACGGTTTTTTTAGACAAAAGCGTCATATATTGTGTGCTTATAGATGACACTTTTATGTCACAAACCATTTGAAAGTCTCACATATACGGCTCTCTTGATATAAAATGACGTATATTTTACTTAATATTTAATGCATAAAATGTTTATAAGTCGTTTTTGTCAAAAAGCGTCATTTTTTACAATTATAATTTTTATAAAAATAATAAAATTTGGAATTCTAATCAATAAAATATAATTAATTAATATTTACAAATATGGAATTCTATTTTAATTATCAATTGAATATAATCAACTAATATTAGAAATTCAAATTTCTAATTTAATTCTCAATTATTTAATTATAATCGACGCTACTATTTTAAATAATTTATTTTGAAATAATAAAACAAAAAATTTAAAATAATGGGAAAATTTCTAACCAGTTTCCAACCGCAGTGAGTTTGACAAAAAAAAATGCATTTTTCTATAGTGTTCCCATTTGATAAATGTATTAAATGCATCAGAATTATTTTTCAACATATATCTATGCTTTCCCTTTGAAATCATCAGTAAAACTTATAATACTAACGAGTATTCAGAGGTGGGAATGATGTTGGTCCATAAACATCTAACTGAATTAACACTAACTCTACTGGTTTTTAGTTTTATTTTAGGGATAAAATCCAAAAAAAAGATCTGAATTACTACCACTTACTTAATTGAGGTCCGAACTATCACGATTTTCAAAAAGGATAAGATGAAAAAAGGACTGATTTTTTAAAATAAAATTTACCATTACATTTCTAAACTAATATTATAATAAGACTTAGATTTGTGTGCGAAAATTTTATGATTTGGTTATCAAAATAAATAATATCATTTGCGCACATAAAGAAAATGACGTGTTTTCATACTCAGTCATCAATAATTTTCAACAAATTTAATAAGATCAATTATATTTTAAGTGTTCAAACAAACTGATGTTAAGTATCATCCAAAATCAGTCTAATTTTTCTCCATCGCACCCTTTTTTAAAATCATGATAGTTCGGAACGTAACGGGGTAGCGATGGTGTAGTTCAGGGCTCTTTTGAGATTTTTTTTTTATTTTTATATTGTAAGAAGAGAAAGAAAAAAGTGGTAAAAAATTTATTCACTAAAACCATTAACGACAAAATATTTTTATTTTGAGAAGGTCTGGCTTACGAATTAAGGCACAATATTAACTATTCGGATTTCTATTACTTTTTCTTAGGATGACCGGCTGCATTTAAATTTATGTATTTGGGTGTATACGTAAGAAGAAAGATATGGGTTCTTATTTCACAAGAAGAAAAAAATACTATTACATTCTCACACGCTATTATTATTTATTTTATTCTCTCCAATAATCCAACCAGATTTCAAACGCTAACATTTATTCATTATGATTCCTGTTAGCTTTACATATTTATCTTTCCCGACTCAGAAGTGGACGTTGTAGCTGTTTCTTTCATTGTTTATATTTCTTAATTTTATCTACTGAAAATGATGCCTGAACAAACTTTATTAGGCTAATCCCCAGTTCACACGAGTGATGATCAATATTTAGGGTTAGGTTTACTGAAGTGAATGATTTTTAACTAAAGAATCAGATCAGCCAAGTTTCCAGTTTGTTTCTATGCATGAATTGTTATTGAGAAATTGTTTCCTGCACATGCGTGATTAACAACTGTGGATGACCTTATACAACTAATTAAACTCCCACTAGCTGATTAAAATTAATTCAATTGCTTAACTTAATCAAATTGATCAATATGAAACTACACAATGAGTCATAATGGGCTGGCATTTTGTCTAAAGAAAATCCAATAGCGAAGAAAGCAATATTGTCAACTAGGAGAAGCCGTCCGAGAGAATTGAAGAAGATCCGGTAGAAATCAATCTATCACTCTTAAGTCCTCGTATTTTTCCAAACACGTCCTGCGTTTGAATGTGCCATGAAAATTCAGCGTTTGCATTAGAAATAACAATGATAGGCTTGTTGAGTAGATTTCATTCGGTTAAAATGCTCATATTGTCTGGTAAATTGATTTATATTGGATTACGAAATCATGATTTACAGGCCTAGTTTTTGTGTCAAAGTGAGAATATGATCCAGTTGAATCAAGCTGAAATTCAACAACTTATTTGATTTGCGATATATGAGCGAGACGTGGGATGCGTGTTTGAGGCCAACACCAAAGATACGAATAGAGACTCTCCAAATATGAAGAATGAAATTGCAAGGCGGCAAGCAAGTGTGGTTCGCAAAGGTGCGAGTGCACCTATGAAGAGTCGCAGGATGATTAGGGGTGTGGGCTGGACCGTAAGAGAGAAGAAGAGATGTAGATGAATGCACCTACAAAGAGAGATATTTTAAGAGAAGACATAGTAAAGTAATGATCCATGGGAGCATATGCAATTTCCCCAAATGAATGGGAGATTATTTAATAGATTTTGTGTCACTTGGTGAAAGAAAAGTAAATTTATATTCGATTGTATAAATTTACAAGTCAAGATTTTTGTATCAGAAATAAAATACCAATGAAACCAAACACAGGCCATCCACCATAATCTCAAGCACATTGTTAAACAACCTATTGGGATCTATTTTAGAGAGTGTTTCAGACTTTACGGAAAAATACAAGTAAGAAAATGTAAGATTAATGTGGTTTGACAATTTACTTATTTTTTCAAGGAGCGAAATTTATCAGGCAAGAAAAAGAGGCTAATGAATAACAAAACAATAGCGCACAGCGCTAAGACTAGAATTAGAGGGGCCAAAGCATAACTGAAGGACAGCAGGGCTAAACTCACTGGAGACTAATCCTATCGTGATATATCCCTGCTCAATAACGAGCCAATGTCAAAGGGGAGACACACATATCTGAGGACCAGGAGATCTACTCGACATTCCGCCATGCCTCTGGATTACAGCCAACACAAATTAATTACATTCCTGATTGTATTATACTTTTATTTTTTATTAAAAAGTATAAATTATAGTTTCACTAGGTTAGACATAAACCTTCTCACGGCTCCCAATGCGTATAGTATATCTGACATGTACAGACTACCACGTACATCGATACCAATACAAAAAGTACATATGATAGAGTTTACATTAGATAACACTTCTATTTTTTATGATGTCTTTTTTTGTAATAAGTACCATTTAAAACTTTGCCGCTAAAAACTGAACGTTCTGCTTCACTTTATACGAAGCTTATAGGTTAAATGCTATTAAATATGAAGACTTTAGACGACACTTTTAATCTAAAACACAGTCTAAAGTTTATGAATTTAAGACGATGCTTATTATAATAAAATGACATCAAAACTCAGCATCTTAAAAGTAGCTTATGACAGATGCAAGTGCCATCTGAATTTTTTGTGCACTTGATTCGATGCTTTTCGTATTAAACGTCATTTTGTGTTTCCACCAACACTTTATACTTGTATAAATATCTCATGTCATATATGCATTTTGAGCGTGCCAAAAGGCAAAAGTTAAGATTTCAGGTCAATTTTCTTGATTTCAAAATAATATTTAATGAGGAATGTCTTTTAATAGGATTGTATAAATTTAGGTTGCTTTTTTTATATGTTAAAAAAATAATTTATAAAGACACATACTAGTGTTGACTTGTTGTATATAAACTAATTAGTGTTTCTTTCTATTTACGTTCATTTACATGTATTTTATTGTTTCTCTTAGAATGAAATGTGACTAAATGATGTATAACTACCTTAGTGTTGAGTATGTCATATCAGCTTAAGATTAGATTCTCCTAATGAGAATCAACACAGATCATTTTCTGCCCTTATATGAATTGTGTCATTAGTAATTCGATTTCGTTGATCAAGTTGAAGGGGCATCTTCGACGTAACAGTTTGAACACATCGTATAAAATTTGATATTTGCATGGCCAGTGATTTTGAAAGAGGTGAAATCAGTTCATGCCGAAGTGTCCCCAACATGACGATGATATATACGTGGACAGCGATATCAATAAGATGCTTAGCGATTTTACTACGATGAAGACAAATAAATATTTGAGATTGTAAGGAATAATTCCTACATATCTCTCTTCGCTGATTGCTCACGAATCATCCACACTACTACAGGTATAAATATTTAATATTTTATACTTTTTACCACACTTAGTAGAACAAGCGTGGTAGTAGATATTGGATGTCTTCACGGCTTGAGTATTTGGAAACATTATTTAATTAAGGGTTTCTATTAATCTAGAAATCCAAGCTTTAATGGGATTAATAGACCTTATTGCTTTAGGGCTTTTTCATATCTATAAAAAGGTAGTCACGGCTTAAGAAAAGGTACATTAGAAAATCTAGTGACGGACTCGATAGGTCTCTTAGTTTTTAAAGTTCTCTTTCGTTTTCTTGTGAAAAGTAATAAGATCGATTTTTATTTTTATTTTTATTTGTGGACGTAGATCATTAAAATTGAATCACATAATTCTTATATTTTTTTAATTCACATTCGTTGTTCTCCTCCATATTCCGTTCTCTACTGAAAATGATGTCTGAATAAACTTTATTAGGCAAATTCAGTTCGATCGCATGGTTATTATACATATTAGGGTTAGGTTTACTCAAGTACGTGATTTTAACAGAAAGAGCAGATCAGCCCAGTTTCCAATATGTATCTATGTTTATAGGGTGTCGTAAAAAGTCATCATTGATTTCCATTTTACTTTAATACTCTAGCACATGGGCTGCCAAGGCATTCTTTTAAATAATTTATTACTCTCCTATCACAGGCAGATTTAAGACTATAATTCCTTATTCTGCTTACTTAATTCCTTACCTACCTTGTTGATTGTGAAGTGCATATTTTAAAATGCCATTCCTCAGGATGATGTAACAGCTTCACTCATTGCTTGATTTTCCTTTTTTATAAAACTGGAAATGAGATATGCAAATCTAATTAGACTAATCCAGTTCACATTAGGGTTAGGTTTAATTTATTAAATTAAATGATTTTGCTAAAAGAGCAAAAGCCAAGTTTTCAGTTTGTTAATTTCTGTGACTAGACTAACAGCTGTGGATGTCCATAAACAACTAATTAAACGCCCACTAGCATGCATATTTGGATTGCTTACCTTAATCAACTTGATCAATATGAAACTACACAAAATGAGTCATTATGGGTTGGCATTGTGTGTCGGGAGAAAATCCAAAAGCGAGAAAGAAAAATGTGCACTAAGAAAAGCGTCCAAGAATTGAAGAAGATCTTGTAGATATCAATGTCGTCGTATTTTTCTTAACACGTCCTACTTTTAAATGTGCCATGAAGATTCAACGTCTGCATTAGAAATAACATTGTTAGGCTTGTTGAGTAGATTTCATTCAGTGAAGTGCTCGTTTTGGCTGATAAACTGATTTATATTAAATTATGAAATTATAATTTACGAGTCTAGTTTTAGAGGCATAGTGAGAATTTATTTCAATTGATTCAACCCGAAATTCAACAACTTATTTGACTGATTATTTGTTTTAAAATATATGAACGAGATGTGAGATACATGTGTTGAGGTCATGTTGGAGGGCACGAATAAAGACTCCCCAAATATGAATGAAATGGCAAGAAGGTAAGTGTGGCTCCGTAAGGTGCGAGTGCACCTAGGAAGAGTCGCTGAATGACTAGGAGTATGGGCTGGACCATTAGAAGATAATAGATGCAAAGAGTGCAGCTACAAAGACATGTTAAGAGAAGACATAATAAAATAATGATTCATGGGAGCATATGTCATTTTTCCAAATGACGAGGGAGATTATATAATAGATTTCACTTGGTAATGTTATGGACAAAAATAAAAATAACTTATATTCGGTTATGTGACTATTAGTTACAAGGCAAAGTTTTCGAATCGCAAAGAAAATACCGATGGAACCAGACACCCATTCGGGCCATCCACCCACAATCTGAAGCACATGGTTACACAACTTATTGAGATCCAATTTAGAAAGTGTTTCAGACTTTATGAAAACTACAAGTAAGAAAATCTAAGATTTATGTGATTTGATAATTTAATTATTTTTTCAAGGAGCACAAATTTATTAACCAAGAAAAGGAGGCCAATGGCTAACAAAACGATAGCGCAAGACTAGAATCGGAGGGACCAAAGCCTAACTAAACAACAACACACAATGCTTAGACTATAAACGAGAGGACTCGACCGAGGGACAATAGAGCCAAACTCCAAGAGACTAATCCTATCATGATCCCCCCTCAACAACGAGCCAACATGATAGGGGAGACACACATCCAAGCACCAAGAGATCTTTCGAGCAAGAACACAAGAGGCCAACTACCATGCCTCCCAATTACAGCCAACGCAAATAAATTACAATCATAATTATATTGTACTCTTTAGCTTATATTAAAAGAGTATAAATTATAGTTTCACTTGATTATACATAAGCCTTGTCAAGACTCTCTCTGCTTGTTGTATATTTGATATGTATAGACTATTATGAACATTGACACTAGAACAAAAAGTACATATGTTAGTGTTTACATTAGAGAGTGCTTCTATTTCTAATGGTGCTTTTTGTAATAAGTACCATTTAAAGTTGTACTGTTAAAAACTGTAATATTTTGCTTCACTTTATATGACACTTGGAGATCACAAGCATTGTTTTTTTTAACAAAAGAATTTATTAAAATAAAAATAAATCAGACGGCGAGATACACAAGGGCAGCGGCTACATCAGAAACCGACAAGCCGCTGCTACAGACTCAAAACTCCAGACAATTCATCGGAAAAGACCACAACCAGAGCCTATGCGGTCCAAAACCATCGCTCCAGACCCCTCTTACTCCCTCTGTCCTCTTTTAATAGTCTTCCATTAAAGTCTTCCATTAAAGTCTGAGATTCCGAAAGAGGGTCCAGAAGAACTCCATCCGCTTCCCTCGTCAGCGCCACTGCAGCTTGATTCCTCTCCTACTCTATAATCCTCAACTTAATATCTTTTAAGCAGTCAATTACACGCCTTGAATAACTCTGGATTTCGTCGATCTTCCTGTTGTTAGTCCTCACTTCATTCATGGCAGCCAGTAAAGTAGAAGATTGAAAATAAAACTGATCTTTACTGTTACAAAATTTCAGTCTGTTGGCTTGGACAACCTGACCATTCCTATCTCTGATCACGTACCCACCCAAACATTCCATCCCTTTCAATAGATCATGAAAATTAAGAGTAACTCCCTGCGAATTGGGAGTCCACTTCACCCAATGACCTTTCCTTTTCTTCGGCTTAAGAATAGGAATATGCAGACATTTGATGGCCAACTCCTCAGCCTGTTGGAAGAGATTCTTGGCTAATGGAAGAGAGAGCTAGGAGAGAACTCTTGAAGAGAGAATTGTATTTATGATGGGATGATTTACAAGTGAAGGCACACCTCCTATTTAAACTACTCACTTACTACATATCACCTACCATACATCACATCCCACTACATGAAACAAGGAGGAAAACATGGACATGGAAACATGCCCCAAAACAAGCAATGGAGACTCCACTACAACAACCCACTAAGGAGACTCCACTACACAAGATTAACTCCAACTACAAGCCTAATTACCAATACAAACTCAAATCAATTTTATCAAATCAAGTTTATAATTTAACACAGCCCAGGTAGCTTGCCTGGAAGGAACTATCAGAGAATTATAATTCTGTAACTGAAAAATAATCTTATGCTTGATACTTCCTGGATCTTCTTGCTGCTCAAAAATACTCTTATTTCTCCGCTTCCAAATTTTCCAGATTGATAGGATGAAAGCAAGAATTTTAAGGCATCCATATTGAGAATCAGTGCGAAAGTTCTTGATCCAACTAAAGGCTGCTTGGCTGAAAGACTGATAATGAAACTGAACATCAAAAATTCCTTGCAGAAACTTCCAAACTGATTTAGTAATATCACTAAATAGAAAAAGATGATCTAGAGACTCCTGCTTGCTCTCTAAGCAGCAAACACACTTTGAGGCTAATGGAATGTTAGGTCTGTGAATAGCTTCATCAACAGGAAGAGCCTGATTCAAATACTTCCACAAAAAATAACTGCATTTTGAAGAAATCCACAACTGCCAGAATTTGTCCACCAAGAGAAACCGGAGTGATTATTGTCCATATACAAAAGTCTGAACTTTTTAGAACTAAAAAAACCATCCTCGGATCAACCAAAGTGATTATTGTCACAAGCATTGTTATGTGAAGACTTTAGACAATGTTTTTGACCTAAAAGTTGTTGGGTATAGCTCATATACTGATAAATGGCTTATGTCAAAGTGGAGCAGGAAGTGACATAGGGCTGAATCTCAGTGGATGGTGACAACAAGGTTAGTAGTTGTGGGCCAGGATTAAGTGGGCTTGAGGTTGCGGGGCTAAAGACCCGCGGTATGGTATAGGAATAGGGTTTCTATTATAAATACCATGTAACTGTAACCTAATAGGGTACGTCGACCACGACGTCAACGACGACACTCTCAATAATACACAGCCGCTCTTTTGCTCCCGAGGACGTAGGCACACTGCCGAACCTCGTTAAATCTTGTGTGCTCTTTACTGTTTTCTCTTGTTAGTTAGCCGGAATTCTCAACAAGTGGTATCAGAGCAAAATTGAGATGACTATGTCAAGTGCTAAATTCGAAGTGGTCAAGTTCAATGATCACAGTAATTTCGGATTGTGGCAGACAAGGGTGAAGGATCTGTTAGCGCAGCAAGGGATTATGAAAGCTTTGAAACATGTGAAGCCTGAATCAATGAAGGACGAGGATTGGGAGGATATGCAGCAGCGAGCTGCAGGAACGATACGGCTGTGTTTGGCGGACGAGGTTATGTACCACGTGATGAGTTTGTCGTCTCCAGGAGAAATCTGGAAGAAGTTGGAGTCTCAGTTTATGTCGAAATCCCTTACAAATAAATTGTATCTAAAGCAGAACTTGTACGGGCTGAAGATGCAGGAAGGGAGTGATTTGGCTCAGCACGTGAATGTCTTTAATCAAATCACCACGGATCTGGCGCAGCTTGAGGTGAAGATTGAGGATGAAGACAGAGCAATGATCTTATTGTGTTCGTTGCCTCCTTCTTACGAACACATGGTGACCACTTTGACGTACGAAAAAGAAACTATCAAAGTTGAAGAGATTAAGGCAGAATGCAGGGGAGAATTCTTCACAAGCTGACAGTTCGTATGTCAAAAGCAGTCAGGACCGTGGGAGAAAGTATGAGAAGGATGGTTCTGGAAAACGAAACTCAAGATCAAAATCAAAGGGCAAGAAGACGATTCTTTGCTACAAGTGCAAGGAGCCGGGACATATGAAGAGAGACTGTCCAATGTGGAATAAGCAGACTGATGGGAAAAACGGGGAATCATCGAAGTCTGTGAATGTGGCGCAGAATGATTCTGATTGCAGCGATGGCGATATGCTTTCGGTTTCAACTACTCAGTTCGTGGATGCTTGGATTCTTGATTCGGGATGTTCTTATCATATAATGCCAAACAGAGAGTGGTTCTCCTCATACATGTCAGTTAATTCTGGTTCTATCTATCTAGGTGCTGATAGATGTTGCAATATTGCTGGTATTGGTGAAGTCAGAATTAGGATGCATGACGGGATAGTGAGAACACTGTGTGATGTTAGACATGTACCTGAATTGAAAAAGAATCTTATATCCTTGGGCACTTTGCATAAGAATGGTTTTATTTCTAAGGCAGATGAGGATAAGAAAACCATTAGGGTTGTTAAAGGTGTGTTGACTGTGATGAAAGGAAAGATGACTGCAGGGAATATCTATAAACTGTTAGGGAGTACAGTTGTAGGTGGAGTTCATTCTGTTGAATCACATGATGATAGCTCAAAGCTATGGCATATGCGTCTTGGTCATCTTAGTGAGCGAGGTATGACTGAATTGCATAAAAGGAATCTATTGCATGGTGTTAAAAACTGCAAGCTGGAATTTTGTAAGTTTTGTGTTCCTGGGAAGCAGACTAAAGTCCGTTTCAAGACTGGAAGACATACAACTAAAGGGATTCTTGATTATGTGCATTCTGATGTATGGGGCCCTTTCAAAGAAAGGTCAATGGGTGGATCTGTTTATTATGTTACGTTTACTGACGATTTTTCCAGAAAAGTTTGAGTGTATTTCTTGAAACAGAAATCTGAAGTCTTCAACAAGTTCAAGTTATGGAGAGCTGAGGTGGAGAACCAAACGGAGAGAAAGATCAAGTGTTTGAGGTCATATAATGACACAGAGTATACAGATTCGCAACTTAAGAAATTCTGTGAGGAGAATGGGATTCAAAGGCACTTCATAGTGCGTAAGACACCACAGCAGAATGGTGTTGCTGAAAGATTGAACAGGACTTTGACTGAAAGGGCAAGATGCTTGAGATTGAATGCAAGACTCCCTAAAAGCTTTTGGGCAGAGGCTGTGAATGTGACATGCTACGTCATCAATAGATCACCACGAGCATCATTGGGAGGAAAAGTTGCAGAAGAGGTATGGACAGGTAAACCTGTTAGTTTTGATCACTTACGGATTTTTGGTTGTCCTGCTTATGTGCATGTACCTGGTGATGAGAGATCAAAGTTTGATGCAAAATCCAAGAAGTGCATCTTTCTAGAATATAAGAAAGGTGTCAAGGGATACAAGTTTTGGGATCTTGTAGCAAAGAAGGTGGTGATTAGTAGGGATGCAGTCTTTGATGAGCAGTCCATGTTGCAACAGAATGAAGAGAATGTGCGGTTGGGTTTGGAACAGTTCCCTACATCAACAGAGAAAGTTGATGGTTCCACTTCAACACCTGTTACCTCAAGTAAAGATGATTTGCAGAGCTACAATCTGGTCAGGGACAGAGGAAGACGCACCAATGTGAAGCCTCCAGACAGATTCGGTTTTGAAGACATGGTCTCTTATGCACTTCACATTAGTAGTGAAAATTCGGTTACCTTTCAGGGAGCTATCACTAGCTAGGAGAAAGATAAATGGATGGCTGCAATGGTGGAAGAGATGGAGTCTTTGAAGAAAAATGATGCATGGAAGCTAGCTCGGCTTCCTGAGGGAAAGGAGCAGGATACTACAAACAAGTCCAAGGATTGTTTGGACTTGTTGAATGTTTGTAGCAACTAGAAGAGCAGGAACCCCAAGCCACTTTGAGGTGTGAGATACCCCGAATTATATCTCCTAAGGAGCAGGATATTCTCTAAGGTGGAGATTTGTTGGGTATAGCTCATATACTGATAAATGGCTTATGTCAAAGTGGAGCAGGAAGTGACATAGGGCTGAATCTCAGTGGATGGTGACAACAAGGTTAGAAGTTGTGGGTCAGGATTAAGTGGGCTTGGGGTTGCGGGGCTAAAGACCCGCGTTATGGTATATGAATAGGGTTTCTATTATAAATACCATGTAACTGTAACCTAATAGGGTACGTCGACCACGACGTCAACGACGACACTCTCAATAATACACAGCCGCTCTTTTGCTCCCGAGGACGTAGGCACACTGCCGAACCTCGTTAAATCTTGTGTGCTCTTTACTGTTTTCTCTTGTTAGTTAGCCGGAATTCTCAACAAAAGCACCACTAAAAAAGTCTATGAATTTAGGACGACACTTATTATAATTAAGCGCCACTAAAATGTAACATATTAGACATCACTTCTGACATACAAGCGCCGTCTGATTTTTCTGTGCACTTGATACGACGCTTTGTCATATTAAACATCTTCTTATGTTTCCACCGACCTACCACAATCTTACACTTGTAAGAATATCTCAGGTCAGATTCATTTAGAGAGCGTCAAGGCGAAAAGATTAAGATTTCAAGTCGATCTTTTAATTTTCAAATTATATTTGATAAGAAATGTCTATTAAATAGGATTGTGTACATTTAGGTTGATTTTTTTATGTTGAAAAAAATATATAAATGCACACTCAAGAGTTGACTTGTTGTATATAGGTTAGTATTTCTTCATCTATTTATGTTTGTTTACAAATTTTGTTATTTTTTTAGAATGAATCTTAACTAAATGATTGATAACTAGTTTAATGATGAGTATGATGTCGGTATTAGCTCAAGGTTTTGTCGATTATAAATCAATGCATACCGATTTCTCTCCTTGCATGAATTATGTCATTAATATTTGGTTTCATTAACCGAGTTGAAGGAGCATCATCGATGTTACGGTATGGACGCATCATACAAAATTTGCCTCTCTTACCGGGTTGCTCACGAATCTCCAAACTACTTTCCGTAAAACTTTATAAGATTAAGACTACATTTAGATGGAGCGATAGATCATTCTTGAGTCTTTTGTCTTTTCTCATTTATATGTCTTTTGAGCCTAATTTGCTCCCTGTACGCACTTATGATGCTAAAAATATATTAGGTCCTATGGAAATCGAGTATAGGAAGATCCACACATGTCCGAGAAGTTTTGTTTCGTACAAAGGTTACTCTAATGCAGTGTGTTAAGATACAATCAGAAGATGATGAAGGGCGAGGAAGTGAATGATAATGGGCTTGCAAAGAAGATGTAATATCTTCAGGTTATATTAATATTTAGCTAGATGTTCTCCAAAATGTTAAGGAGGTTAAGTTGTTCTTGTACATTATGATAAATGGATTAATGATAAGTTTTTTTGGCACCCAGCAAATTCACAACAGGGAAAGCAGTTTGACGCGTATGTCAAAGATTTTGTGGCCGATCCAATGAATCTTTTTTTAGGTTTGAGTACGGATGAGATGAGCAGTTTTGGCAACCTGATCAGCAAATGTAGCGCGTGATGTACTACTAGTTATTTATAATTTGTCACCCAGCTCGGGAAATGATAATGATGTGTTCCTAGCACCACTTATCAAAGATCTTAAAGTGCTTTAAGATATCTATGTGCAAATTTATAATAAGCTTAAGAGGAAGATCTTCTCTATGAGAATTGTATTGTTTAGCACGATCAATAATTTTTAAGTGTGTGGTAGCTTTTTAAGGTACAATTTAAGGGATATAAGACATGTCCTATCTACACGGACGATGAATTTTCTTGTCACTTAACGCATAGGCACAAGATTGTTTAGACATGTTCTGAATGGTTTTTTCTAGAGATCACCCATATCTATACAAGAAGAGTTAGTTTAATGTATCTGCCAAACACCATAGTGCTCCTAGTCCGCTCACTAGTGATAAGGTGCTTATGCTTTTGTAGGAAATATATGTGGAGTTTGGTAAAGCGACAAAAGCCTCCTCATCCCATCGGTAGTCATCACCTTCGGTTTGATTTTTATCATTATGGTGTACCCAATCATCGTAGACAACGCAAGCGGCATAAATGTGGTGTTCCACGTCCTCATAGTTCTTAGATTTGGCATCAAAAAATTTCTTCTGACCATTAGATAAATCCACTAAAGTTGAGAAGTCGTCTGATGTGGTTACGGTCCTTCCCGCGGCGGAGGCTATATATGCATTCTTCAGTGACAACAGCATTGGTGTTATCAAGTATGGGGACTACGATCTCTACAGGTATGACGAATATAATGTCTCTGATGATGGGACAAGGATTTCTCAAGTTGTTGCTGCTCCAAAGGTCGCACCTAATTTCTTCTGTGTCGGTAAGAATTTCTCCTAGTTCTTCAAATTTGATTCAATTTGGATCGTCTCCGGTTCATATATCGATTCAATTATCATTTCATGTTCCTTAAATGCTCTTCAATCCACTAATCTAAGTGCAGCTGTTTCTCTTTTTCTTCCAACATCTTCATCTTCAAGGGCTACTTTGTCTTCCATCTTTGGTATTCCTGAATCCTGGAGACCATATATCTCAGATGAAGAATTATTAAATGGAGTGGAGTACAGTAATCTCCGTGCAAAAGGCTCACTTGATGACTGCTCACAAATATTTGAAGAAATTTTTGATCCTCCACCTAAACCGCAAAAGTGTACAAATGTATGAATGATGCTTAAAATACTCTTCGTGCTATTGGGTCACTGCTAAGAAAATCCAAATTATATTTGGTTTTGATCTGTTTTGTGTTCAGAATGAGATGATATCTTTCATATATTGTTATGTTAATAAAATTTATTATTAAAATTTAAAAAAAAATTGAGTGCATACTTAGAAACAGATGGGTTCTCCTGACGGCTTCTCTCGTTATTTATACTTAGGAGTTTTCGATCTCCATATTGGAGTTGTTATCAGGAGTTGTTTCTTTTACAGGTGAGGAACAACTTTTGTAGGAAAATCTTAAGCATTTATGTAGTTCAAGTTTCTATTGGCGTGCTTTTTTCAACAAGTAAAAAGATACAGTAGTTTTACAGATGAAAATTACATAGAAAGAGAAAGTAGCTCCAACCAGCTATTATTCCAATCATAAGTTGAGTAGGAAGTTTGATAGATAGGGAAGCGTTTGCTATGTATGCTCTAAAAAATAGATATCCATTACATACGTGACAGATCGGATAACCAAAATAATACATGCAGGATTCTCGATAAATTAATACTCTCTCTAAGAGTATAACTGACCGCAATCTTTAACTATCATAGATGATCCGGTCTTCAATATCTCAATCAAAACATCCATTCCCTCCACAACCTGTCCAAACACCACAAATTTGCCGTCGTACTCCCAAGACGGAACAACAGTGATCATGAACTGAGATCCATCACACCTACCAGTATAACCTTTAAAACTCAACATGGAAACTACACCGGGACGGTTGTGCTTCTTCATCAGGTTTTCAGCGAGAAAAGAACTTGTATAGGGGGACACAACCCCAGAACCACTTTTAGTAAATATAAGACCTCCATGGCATATCCAGTCACCTGAAGCCCCTATTAACGTCGATCCCTTGTAGCTGATAGGCGTGCCTGATCCATCCCTACCCTTCCCTCCGGTGCACAGCGCCCTGAAGTTTTCGCCCGCGATGGGAGTGTCAGCGTGAAGCTCTATCACCAGACGTCCGGCTCCTCCGCCTCTTTTAGCAGCTATGTCTAAAAAGACTCTAGAGTTTCCATTTCCCTGCTGAACAACGTGTGGTTTCTCATTCTCGGTGGTATCTTTCTTGTCTTCGCGACATTTATTCAGCTGCTCCTCCAGCTCTTTCACTTTCTCCCGCAACCCTGCCAGCTCTGCTTCTTCCATCGTTTTGTTATCATTCTTGCACTGCTCCAGCTGCTCCGACACCTCCTTCATCTTCTCCGACAGCTCTTCAGCAGCGGCCTTGCTTTTTTCCAACTGCGAATTCAGCGCGAGCTTCTCCTTCTCCAGTTCCGCATTCTTGGATTCCGCTTCGGAAACTCTTTTCTCTAGCGCAGCAATCTCATCCAGTAGGTGAGATTTATCTGCCTCGAGGGTGGCTCCAGCAGAGTCCAGCTGGCTCTTTGCAGCCTCAAACCGGCTCTTGGCAGCGTTCAGCTGTTTAGTAGCAGCTTCAAATCTGGCCTTGGCGGCTTCAAGGCTTGCCTTGGCAGCTTCGAGTTTCGCACTGTTTATGTCTGCTTGAGCCTTCGCGGCTTCGAGGTGGCTTCGAGCGGCCTCAAGCTCAGCTCTGGCCTCGTCCAGCTGTTTGTGAGCAGTCTCCAGCTCGGATTTGGCAGCTTGAAGCTGATCATGGCAATCCTTCAACTGGGACTCCGCGATTTTCAGCTGCGCCTTCAGCGCCTTCAGCTGCTCTTTAGCAGCTTCCAGCTCGGAATTAGTAGATGATGATCCAGCTCCTCCCTTGCTGGCTTCCCACTCTAGTTTCTCGGCTTTGAACTCAGCCCGCTCGGCCTGGAGTTCGAGCTTCTCAGCTTTGAGCTCGTCCCTTTCAGCTTCCAACTGCAACGCCTGATCGGTGTTGGATGCTGAAAGAGATTTCTTCAGCAGCTCCAAGTCAGCAGCAGCTTGTTCCAAGCTAATTCCCACTTTCTCCGACAGCACGGCAGCCGGGTTTTTGTTACCGCCAGGTGCCATCTTTCTTCTTGTTTCGCAAAGTCTGAAATTGGCGCAGAGAGATGCCAAAAATGATAGAATGGGTGGATTCACTCTGAGTGCCGAGCTTGCTCAGCACTGGGTATTTATATATAATCTATGTAAATTCGGTTATTAACCGATCGAATAGGGTATTCGGTTAATCGAACCGATTAATCTACTGATAAATTTATTAATCATTAACCGAACCAAATTCTTTATTAACTGAAAAATGAGTTAATTTTGATTAATTTAACCGATTAACCGAATAGACCAACGCTCGATTAATTCGGTTAAATTAACCGAACCGATTAACCGCCCGGAGAGATCGATTAGGGTCAACGATCATTTTGTTTTTCATTCAAAATGACGTCGTTTTAATGGTTTAATTAAATACATATATATTAATTACTTTTTCTTGCTACATAATTTTCAGTTATAAAACTATCTTCTTACTTGATAAAAAAAGCCTCAAGTCGCGCGCCAATAGAAACTTGAACTACATAAAATCATAAATGCTTAAAATTTTCCTGTTCCTCACTTGTAAAGGAAACTATTTCTGATAACAACTCCAATATGTATCATAACTCATCTGAACTGGATTAGCGCCTAATCAAATTTGTTCAGACTTCATTTTCGATAGAGCAGATCGAAAACTGATATATATAAATAACGAGAGAAGCTGTCAGGATGAGGAACTAATAGTATTTTTTTTCCTTTGGAAAGTAGGTCAACCCATCTGTTTCTACCTATACACTCAATCTTTTTTTTTAAATTTTAATAATAAAAAATACATAAAAGATATCATCTCAATCTGAACGCAAACAGATCAAAACCAAACATAAATAGGATTTTTTTTAGCAGGTGACCTAGCAAAAGCATGAAGAACATTTTAAGCATCATTAATACACTTGTACACCTTCAGCTTTCGCGGTTTAGGTGGAGGATCAAAAATCTCTTCAAATGTTTTTGAGGAGTCATCAAGTAAGCCTTTTGCACGAGGATTACTGAACTCGACTCCATTTAATAATTCTTCGTCTGATCTATGGTCTCTAGGAATACCAAAGATGGAAGAAAAAGTAACCCTTGAGTAAAAGGAGAAGTTGTTGCATATAGATTAGTGGATTGAAGAACATTTACAGCTTGTTGAGCCAGAGGAGGAAGAGGAATAGATAATTGAACAAATATTTGAATCGTAATCAATCCACATTGAATCAGATTTGAAGAACTAGAAGAATCCCTAACCGACATAGGAGAAACTCTAAGCGCGGTCTCTTGAGCTGCAACAACTTGAGAAACCCTATCTACCATCATCGGAGACATCGTATTATTTCTCAAACCCGTAGAGATCATAGTCCCCATATTTGATAACATCAAAGCTATTGTTGCTGAAGAATGCATAGCCTCTGTCGTGGGAGGGACCGTAGCTAGGAGTGTAACGGTTCAGTTCGGTTTGATTTTATTTAAAAATTCAAACCGAACCGAAAGCCATCGGTTCCAATTTTTTAAAACCGAACTGAATCAATTTGTGTAAAAAGTCGAACTAAATCAATCTGAATGGTTCAATTTGATTTCAATTCGGTTTAAGAAAACAAAACAAAAGCACCTTCTAAATATTACAAAGTATATCTTAAAACATCAAATTTTACCAACTAAAACATGCAAATCCAAATAGAAAAGACATTAAATCGGTAACTTCACAATGTCTTGTTTTGCTATTGTATCTTCTTCCCCCTCTGGTCTCTTCGAACTTAAATATTCTAGAATTGTGTATCTGAGAAAATAAAATAATATGATAAAAAAAAGATCATAAAATAGTTGATAGCCCCATATAGAAGTGCAAACGAGCCGAGTAGTAAAATATTCATGTTCGTTCATTTAAAATTTCACGAGTTCGAATTCGAGCCGAGTATTAACGAGCTTTTAAAATATATGTTCAAGCTCAGCTCGTTTAATTTTAACGAGTTCGATCCGAGCTCGAGCTTTACTCAAACATTTGGATTGATAAAATATAAAATTTAATATATGTGATAACCGAGTGTTTAGACAAGTTTGAACGAGTTTTAAATGAGCTACTCGTTAAAAAATCTTACTTTATTGACTATTAACTTTATAAATTTATAAAAAAAGGTTCATCATCGAGTCTAAACGAACTGTAAACAAGTTTAAATGAAGCTTTTAAACAAGTCCATAAACAAGTCGAATAACTCATTGTTTATGTTTGACTCAAATGTTAGACGTAAGTTACATTCCTTTCATTTACATTAGACAAATTATGTTAATTATTGTAACTATATTCACTAATTTTGAAATCTTAACTCTTGTTACGATAGATTGACATGTTTGAATTTGAGTTACATTCTAACTTAAGTCGGTAAGTCCTCGATCTTTTTAATAGAGTTATCAAGCTTCTTATCGAGCTTGTTCGTGAACATAAACGAGCCGAGCACCCCCTTGCTCATGTTCGGCTCGTTTATTAAATGAACTTATACTTATTGTTCGTGATCGAGTCATTTATTAACAAACAAACTTTGACCGAATACTAACCGATCTCATTCGCGAGCAGCTCGCGAATACATCAACTCGCTTGCAGCCCTAGCCTCATAGCAACACCAGGCACCCACCATCAAAATGGGAGTTAGGCAAGAGACAAATTTAGCAACTAGTACTCATTTACATAAGTTTAATGATCTTGCAACAGGCAACTATCAATCATTTATATTTCATCACCAAAATATAATCATGAGGAAAATAAGGAAAGCTGACATTATATTCATTGTCAGGGGAAGCACAACATTATTTTTTTCAACTTGCTCAGCAGCAAGAAACCTCATCAAGTCTTTTATACCATCTAAAACAGTAAATAGTATTAGTAGCCAATAATTTATGTCAACCAAAATTATAAACTGAACAGGCCAAAAACGTCATCCAGAAGGTCAAACATTCAGCCAAAAGAAAGGGCACAGGCTGCAGTAAATCAGGAAAATTTGGCTAAATCAAATTTAATTGAGTAAATAAAATAGTTTTTACCAAAGATTATTGCACCATGACCCATTAAGAGATGACCTCAACTAAGAAATGCAAACTGTTTAGCTTTTATCTTAGGAACCAAATCTGCCTCATTAATAATACCTGTTACCTCCACTGAATCACTTTGTAAAGCATTCCTTGTTGAAAGACATTGTTTAGCATCCTACAAAAGTTCATACATTAAGTAATAAAGCTTGGTAAAATGCATACATTAAACTAAAAAAAATGAAATGGACACTAAATCAACCTTGCAAAAAATAGAGTCTCACCATGAATGAGTGTTGGTAGAAGATGGTCAGCGGAAGAATGCAAACAAAGTTGTGGACTGGTGGTGATGGCGGAGGTGGACTGATAGGTGACGTTGAAAGCAAACTGAGGCGGTAAAGGCGAAGTGGCGGACTACTGGTGAATGGTGATGGCAGAGGCGGAGACGAGCGGCAGTGGAGATGGAAATTAAAAGGGGAGACTGTGATGGAAAATATGTTGAAGATCTGGCATTTAAAAAGAAGTGGCCGAGGGACAATGCGGGCAAAGGAATGGTGAGCATATTGAAAGAGGAAACAAAGTGGCTTTATTGAAAATTGCACGACACGTGACTGAAGACTGAAGATAGGGTACCTTTCTTGGCTTGCTAGGCTGTGCGGACTGCAGACACCAGACAAGGCGTGATTTGAGAGAACGAGCGGCGTGATTGGCAAGCGGCGTGACTAGCGAGCGGTGTGACAACAGATGACAGTATGTTGAAAGGATTTGATTGCGACTCTCAAGCAGCGCGTCGACTGACGACGAGTCTGGGATGTGGCGGAAATCCGAAAGCGAATTTTCTTATTTAATAATAACTATTATTAAATAAAAAACAGAAAAATAGTGAGCAACAAGGATGGGACGTGTAGTTTTCAAGCTCACAATGCAAGAGGGAAAAATATATTTTTTTTAAAAGTGCTGAGTGCATCTGCTTTTGTTTTAATTTATAAATAGTTGAATCATATTTGATTTTATCTATCTCAATAAATTTGAGATGACATCATGTAAATTGTGATTCTTAATTAGTTTCGTATTTGACACAGTTTCTTACTGAAAAAAATTGTAATAACCTCATGCATATGAAAAATGAAAATTTTTTAAGTCAAACGAAATGTATTAATTTCAAACCTCCTAGGGTTTTATCACTAAAATAAAACTAAAAACCAGTAGATATTTATGGACCAGCATCATTCCCATCTCTGAATACTCGTTAGTATTATATAATTTTTATTGATGATTTCAAAGGAAAAGCATATATATTTGTTGAAGAATAAATGTCATGCATTTAATACATTTATCAAATGGAACACTATAAGAAAAACACATTTTTTTGTCAAAATCACCGCGTTTGGAAATTGGTTAGAAATTTTCCGATGGTTTTAAATGTTTTGTTTTATTATTTCAAAATAAATTATTTAAAATAGTAGTGTCGATTATAAGTAAATAATTGACAATTAAATTAGAAACTTGAATTTCTTATATTGGTTGACTATAATCAATTGCTAATTAAAATAGAATTCCATATTTGTAATATTAATTAACTATATTTTATTGATTAAAATTCCAAATTTTATTATTTGTAATAAAAATTATAAATGTCAAAAATGACGCTTTTTGACAAAAACGACATAAACATTTGATGTATTAAATATTAAGTAAAATATACGTCATCTTATATCAAGAGCGCCGTATTGTGTGAGACTTTCAAATGGTTTGTGACATAAAAGCGTCATCTAAAAGCACACAGTATATGACGCTTTTGGCTAAAAAAAATCATGTAGTGTTAGCCTTTACTAAGAGTTTCTTTGTCAAGAACTTCATATTATGTGTTTTTTATGGCGATTAAGACTTTGAACTTTATACATCGATCACTTACGCGACGCTTTTTAAAAGCTGTACAAATTTCAAATAAGTGTGGCCTATTTGTTTATGTCACGTAAAGAGTTTCATATTGACAATATAGATTTTATTTATTGATCAAAAGTACAATGAAAGAAGTTCGCTCTCACACTCTTACTAACACTAATATCTCACTACCTCACTCACTAGATAATAGTGCACATAACTCTTACTATATGAACCTCATATTTTATACTGCTACATCTCCTTCTTAATGAAGGATGAAGACATTTTAATTCAACCGCTACAATTAAAATACTAGAAAGCGAACTTATACTTGCCCGT
The DNA here is from genome assembly GCA_002312845.1 of Kalanchoe fedtschenkoi. NCBI lineage: Eukaryota > Viridiplantae > Streptophyta > Magnoliopsida > Saxifragales > Crassulaceae > Kalanchoe > Kalanchoe fedtschenkoi. The sequence continues at coordinate 421,209 of NQLW01000022.1, forward strand.
GAGTATGGGCGTACACTATCAAGGTAGAGCGATTGTGTAGCTCCTCTATCAAGGGGAAAGTGGGGAACCACTATCAATCCCCTTTAAAAAAAATAAAGAAAAATAAAAAAATTACTAGAAATGTTACATCCCACATCGACTAGTGGGAGATCCTTAGCTTCCTTAATTAGGACTAAGACTCCTTACTTAGTGTCGAGGCCTTTTTGGTGCAGATTCGCCGAATGAGGTAGCACACCAACGCAAAACCCACCGCCGCACGGGGCGAGAGAGTGTGGGACAATATCGACAGTAAGGGGTCGGGGCTGTTACAATGGTATCAGAGTCTACCACTAGTGCGACAGATTCCCCAGGCAGATCGCCGAATGAGTCAGCCGAGGACGTCTGCCCTGTAAGGGGTGTGGAATGTTACATCCCACATCGACTGGTGGGAGATCCTTAGCTTTCTTAATTAGGACTAAGACTTCTTACTTAGTGTCGAGGTCTTTTTGGTGCAGATTCGCCGAATGAGGCAGCACACCAACGCAAAACCCACCGCCGCACAGGTCGAGAGAGTGTGAGACAATATCGACAGTAAGAGATTGGGGCTGTTACCAGAAAGCTTCACAAAAATATCTTATACTTGCACAACTGCAAATATATAATTCTAAAATTCTCTATAAGGCTATTGGGCTCTTCAGTTTTCATTTTTCTTTTTGAACTCTGATGCTTCTTAAATTAATTCAATTAACTTGATTGGACATTATTGATCTTAGATTTGGCAGGTATCATATATTATTTATAGTTGTACAATTGAAATTACATGACATACTTAGTAAGCGCCGCTCGTCATTGTCTCTGTAGGCGCTTTGCGTCGTTTTGGCTGAATAATACATGACTCGTTCAAAAAAAAATAGAAGACAATTTTCTATAAAAAAAACATGACACATTTAGTACATTATAAGCAAATGTTTATAAAAAATGTAATGGCTAATGATTGACTAATTTAAGAAGGGTTTTCTTCTTGGACGCTTTTGGCAGTGCAGATGCTTTCTTCTCTTCTTGGTGGCTCATTGTTTAGATTCATTTTGACCATTTTAATTAAAGTAAGCGTTCGAATGAATAGTAATCTGGAAGTAGGTGTTTAATTAGTTGTAAAAGAGCATCTATACTACAGCTGTTAATCACACATGTGGAGCAAACAATTTCTTAATAAGAATTCCAATATAGAAAAACAAACTGGATTAGCCGCCTGCTGCTGTTGCGCCCTACTTCAGTGTCGTACCCAATTTAAATGTGTGAGATAATTTAAATATGTGAGTTAAAATAAGAAAGCATCATAAGAAAATATTAGGCTTTGAAATCTGAATGGGCTTGGAGAGTACTTATAAAATATAAGAGCGTCTTAGCAGCCCATGCGTGAGAAGAATACTTATATCTATTTAACAAAAATATTAAAATCTGGAAGATGATGATATTTAATATTTGAGATTGATCAGTCAGATCAGTTGTGTGAAGTCTGTATTGAAAATAAGTAATATCAAAATTTTAATGTGAAAGAGTTAAGGAGAGCCATGGAAGCCACTAAAGATTTTTACACGTAATGAATATCGCTCGTTTACTGAATTCTTTTCTCGAATTGAAAATTTTTAGAATGCAGAGCGTCCATGCAGATTTAGATCTGGCAAAGCTCAGTGATTTTTTTTCTATATTTCTTAAAATACTACTGTTCATATATCATGTGTGGCATTTATAAATTTATAACCACTTGTGTTCATAAAAATACAATGGCTAATGAGTGTTTAATTTCAGAAGGGTTTTCTATAGGACGCTTTCGGCAGTGCACATTGGCTTAATCCCTTTTGGATTTTCTCCAGACAAAATGTCAGGCCTACCCATGGTGACTTATTCAATTTTGATCAATTTGATTAAGTTAATTACTTTAATTAATTTTAATCTGCAAGTGTGTGTTTAGTTAGTTGTACAAGAGCATCCACGGCTCTTAATCACACATGTGCAGGAAACAATTTCTTAATAAAAATTCCAACATACAAACAAAATGGAAAAGTTGGTTCAGCTCCCCTTAAAATCATTCACCTCACCAAACCTGACCCGAATATGGATCATAATGGACTAATTAAACATAACCTAGAAATTAAGAGAGGCTTAAAGACAAAATGCCAACCCGTGATGACCCATTGCTCTGTAGTTTCATTTTGATCAAGTTAATTAGCTGCTTCCACTTGGATTAATTGTAATCTGCAAGTGGGGACTACACTACAAAAATTTCCGAAGATTGCACTTAAGGACATTGAAACCTAATGACATTGAAGATTGTTCATACGGCCATACCATCACTTAGTGAAAGACTGTTCTTTGATGTAGGGTTTGTGAGGATAAAGTAATAACATATACCTAAAACATGTCGAATCTCATAAAATTTCATCAATAATTTAATAATGTTTCATACGACACCACAAAATACTTAATTTTAAATTTTTATTTGTAGATCCATTTCACCAGAGGAAATCAGCTGATTTTAACTTTACTTGTTTGCTCACTCACCAACTTTTGTTTCAAAAACCGAAGTGGAACATCCTTTATATGTTTACTTGTAATACTATGTCAACTTTCTTAGCTAGAGATCTATTTATCTTTTCCCATAATCAGATCATTTTTTCAAATTTGTTTCTCCATACTATACATAATTCTTGAAAATAAATTGAAGAAACAGACCCATAAAACATAGTAAAATTTCAAAAAAGTTCGTTAATAATTTTGTGAGCTTGGTGATATATTATCAAGCTTATATATGAGCTAAGACCTCAAGCGGCTGAAACTATGTCATTTTGAATTATTTAAAGAGTTTAAAATTTTCATGATTTTTTAATTTTCAGTATTTTAGAAGTTCTAAAACTATAAAATCTTTAAAATTTGCTCAAAATGACATTTTATTTTATAATTCGAATACATAACTTATATATAATTAACATAGTGTATATATTCTTTGTTTTTTCTCGTTAGAAAAAGGTGCACACAACCATATGATCAATAGCAAACATAATCTAGAGAGAGAGGCGGAGGCCTATAGACAAGATGCCAAGTCACACGGTGACTAATTGCCGTGTACTTTCAATATGATGAAATTAATTAAGGTAAGCACTTGGATTAATTTAATTGTAATCTGCGAGTGGGAATTTATTTAGTTGCCTAAGCGCGTCCACACGCAGTTCGTCATCTATGGCCAAGCTCAGTGATTGAGATGATATATATAAGGGAAAACTATAGAAAGGGGGTACGAACTATCATAGTTTTATGAATTACGGGTGTAACTATCATATTTTGCAATTTGCAGGTTTTTCAGTTTTGGGACTGTTTTGTAAATAAATATTTTTCAATCAAGTCCAGATCTTATTTAAACTAATTACAAACTCACCCTCAACAAAACTAATCTAACCTAAATTATCCATGTTAATGTAAGCAAGTGTAGATTAAGATGAAGTTAATGCTAACGGTTGAACAAATTTAAGAATGAGTGGTTAGATTAGTTTTGTTGAGGGTGAATTTGTAATTAGTTTAAATTAGATCTGGACTTGATTGAAAAATATTTACTTACAAAACAGCCCTAAAACTGAAAAATCTACAAATTGCAAAAAATGATAGTTACACCCGTAATTTATAAAACTGTGGTAAATAGCGAGTGTTGCGAAACAAGAAGAAAGATGGCACCTGGCGGTAACAAAAACCCGGCTGCCGTGTTGTCGGATAAAGTGGGAATTAGCTTGGAACAAGCTGCTGCTAACTTGGAACTGCTGAAGAAATCTCTTTCAGCAATATCCAACACTGATCAGGCGTTGCAGTTGGAAGCTGAAAGGGACGAGCTCAAAGCTGAGAAGCTCGAACTCCAGGCCGAGCGGGCTGAGTTCAAAGCCGAGAAACTAGAGTGGGAAGCCAGCAAGGGAGGAGCTGGATCATCATCATCTACTAATTCCGAGCTGGAAGCTGCTAAAGCGCAGCTGAAGGCGGACAAGTTGGAGCTTGAGGCTCTGAAGGCGCAGCTGAAAACCGCGGAGTCCCAGTTGAAGGATTGCCATGATCAGCTTCAAGCTGCCACATCCGAGCTGGAGACTGCTCACAAACAGCTGGACGAGGCCAGAGCTGAGCTGGAGGCCGCTCGAAGCCACCTCGAAGCCGCAAAGGCTCAAGCAGACATCAACAGTGCGAAACTCGAAGCTGCCAAGGCAAACCTTGAAGCCGCCAAGGCCAGATTTGAAGCTGCTACTAAACAGCTGAACGCGGCCAAGAGCCGGTTCGAGGCTGCAAAGAGTCAGCTGGACTCGGCTGGAGCCACCCTCGAGGCAGGGAGATCTCACCTACTGGATGAGATTGCTGCACTAGAGAAAAGAGTTTCCGAAGCGGAATCCAAGAATGCCGAGCTGGAGAAGGAGAAGCTCGCGCTGAATTCGCAGGTGGAAAAAAGCAAGGCCGCTGGTCAAGAGCTGTCGAAGAGGATGAAGGAGGTGTCGGAGCAGCTGGAGCAGTGCAAGAAAGACAAGAAAACGATGGAAGAAGCAGAGCTGGCAGGGTTGCGGGAGAAAGTGAAAGAGCTGGAGGAGCAGCTGAAGAAATGTCGGGAAGACAAGAAAGATACCACCGAGAATGAGAAACCACACATTGTTCAGCAGGGAAATGGAAACCACAGGGTGTTTCTAGACATAGATATCAAAGGCCGAAGGGCCGGACGTATTGTGATCGAGCTTGACGCTGGCACGACTCCCCGCACGGCCGAGAACTTCAGGGCGTGCACCGGAGAGAAAGGTATTGGGCAAAGCGGCAAGCCGCTCCACTACAAGGGATCAATATTCCACATTGTTCTGCCTCAACAAAACGTATGTCTGGGAGGTGACATAACTATGGGAAATGGTCACGGGGGTGAGTCCATCTATGGAAGATATTTTCCGGCAGAGAACTGGACGAAGAAGCACAGCGGTCCCGGTGTAGTTTCCATGATACATAAACCATATGATGTTCGTAGCTCCGATGGATCCCATTTTTTAATCACATCTGCTAGGGCTGAGCAGTTCGACGGCAAAAATGTGGTGTTTGGACAGGTTGTGGAGGGAATGGATGTTGTGATGGAGATAATGAAGGCTGGATCCAGTGGCGGAGCCAGGAAATTTTTTTGAGGGAGCAAAATTACATAATAAAAGATTTGGGTTGAATTTGGGGGGGCAAAATTAAAATTTTCGTTGAAATTATACATATAAATTTATTTTTTATATATATAAATGTTTTTTTTACATTAGTCAGAAGAATTTTAGGTGGAATTCGGGGGGCGGCTGCCCCCTTTGCCCCCCAGTGGATCCGCCTATGGCTGGATCCAGAGCTTCAGTGATCGCCGACTGTGGTCAGCTAAACTCCTAGACAAAAGTGTATCTCTATATATATTTCTCTCTATTTATCACTTCATAATTTTGAATAAAAAGAACCAACAAGTTCTTGGTCTAGTGATCTTGAGTGTTGTCTAACAACCCCAATGTCATGGGTTCAAACCCTGTTGGTACCGCATTTACGCTTAGATACACTGGAGGTGCGCGTGAGCTGGCTCGCAGTGAGTATGTGATAACATTATCAAAGTGGAGCGTGTGTGCGGCCCCTGGCCACCAAGGGGAAGTGGGAACCACTATCCATCCCCTTTTATAAATAAAAAAAAAAATTGAATAAAAAGATTGTTGGCCCTTGTTCAATTCACTCTCGAGGCGCAACTGCTCTTTTGTTTTTTGTAACGAATGTTCATCAATTTTTCACTCTTTGAGTCGCTCCAACGTGCATCTTGTTCGATTGTATCCCTCCTAGTCCAACAATAAAAAGTTGCTTATCTGTAATTTTCATTTATGAATTTTTTTTTATAAAACAAACGGCAAAATTTTAAATGCTGCTTTCGGTGACAACGTTAAGGCTAGAGGTGCAAACGAGTCGAACCGAGCCGAGTATCGCAATACTCGAACTCGACTCGCTTAAAATATGCATTGGCTCGAACTCGACGAGCTTTTATGCGTAATGCTCGAACTCGGCTCGATAATTTTTCTTAAACTCGAGCTCGGCTCGTGAACTACTCGAACTCGAGTTAAATTTTGAAATACTCGAACTCGGCTCTGAACTACTCGAGCTCGGCTTGAAAACTACTTGATAAACATACAATACTCGAGTTCGGCTCGGAAGCTACTCAATACAATACTCGAGCTCGGCTCGAAAACTATCAAATCCGATTCGACAAGCTAATCAACCTAAACTGTCAAGCTGGGCCGCAGCTTCAAAATACATCATCTTTGATTTGTTCTTCTCAATAGACAAAAGATATACGTCAAAAGATCGCCTAAAATACTTATTTAGGCTTCAATAAAACATCCTCATCTGTGTGGAAAAGTTGATTAAAAGAGTATTTCTTTAACTTCTTCATCAGTAGCCTGAAAAATCAAACAAATAAATATAATAAAAGAGTGTTCAACAAATAAATTAGTAATTTCTAAAGAAGGATAATCAAAATGAGAGCAAGTACCTCTGTGAGTTTTGTTGCAAGTATGTTGTGAAGAGGAACGTTGTTGGTATATGGGGCTGTAAGGATTGCGGCAAAGTTAAGGCTGGCAGGAGGTTGAGGGAACGTGAAGATGGGGAGAGGAACCCTAGTCACTCTCAGG
>NQLW01000022.1:439972-487807 GCA_002312845.1 Kalanchoe fedtschenkoi
CTCATACTAGTATCATCTGCTGTATGACTGTCCATGGAAAGTATACCGGGTCCGATGTGCTTCTTCGTCAGGTTTTCTGCGGGAAAAGAACTATCATAGACGGACGGAGCCCCATTAATGATCTGTCTAACAATTATAACACCTCCAGTGCAATAGGTGGCACCAGAGGTAATCGGCCTGAAGGTCGATCCCTTGTAGCTGATGAGCGCGCCTGATCCATCCTTACCCTTCTCTCCGGTGCACAGCGCCCTGAAGTTCTCGGCCGTGATCGGAGTTGACTCAGCGTGCAGCTCCATCACTATACGTCCCATTTTTCGGCCGACCTGTGAAAAATAAGGTTTCGTGCTTACGTACATATATAAGTCAAAAAAGACTTTAGGGTTTCCATTTCCCTGAACGTGTGGTTTTTCACTCTCTGCTGGTTCTTTCTTCTCTTCACCACATTGCTTCAGCAGCTCCTCCAGCTCTTTCACTTTCTCCCGTAAACCTGGCAGCTCTACTTCAACCATCGTTTTCTTATCCTTCTCGCACTGCTCCAGCTCCGTCCACAGCTCCTCCATCTTCTCCGCCAGGCCTCCAACATGGGATGTGCATTGTTGTAACTCTGAACTCAGCCGGAGGATCTCCTTGTCCAGTATCGCATTCTTGGACTCCGCTTCAGACATTTTTTTCTCTAGCGCAGCCTTCGCATCCTCTAGTTGGGATTTATCTGCCTCCAGGGTGGCTCCAGCTGAGTCCAGCTGGCTCTTGGCAGCCTCGAACCGGCTCTTCGCCGCGTTCATCTGTTTAGTAGCAGCTTCAAATCTGGCCTTGGCTGCTTCAAGGCTTGCCTTGGCAGCTTCGAGTTTCGTACTGTTTATGTCTGCTTGAGCCTTTGCGGCTTCGAGGTGGCTTCGAGCGACCTCCAGCTCAGCTCTGGCCTCGTCCAGCTGTTTGTGAGCAGTCTCCAGCTCGGATTTGGCAGCTTGAAGCTGAGCATGGCAATCCTTCAACTGGGACTCCGCGATTTTTAGCTGCGCCTTCAGCGCGTCCAGCTCCAACTTGTCGGCCTTCAGCTGCTCTTTAGCAGCTTCCAGCTCGGAATTAGTAGTAGATGATGATCCAGCTCCTCCCTTGCTGGCTTCCCACTCTAGTTTCTCGGCTTTGAACTCAGCCCGCTCGGCCTGGAGTTCGAGCTTCTCAGCTTTGAGCTCGTCCCTTTCAACTTCCAACTGCAACTGATCGGTGTCGGATGCTGAAAGAGATTTATTAAGCAGATCCACGTTAGCAACAGCCTCTTCCAAACTAACTCCAACTTTCTCCGACAGCACCAAGGCCGAGTTGTTGTTGTTACCTGCTGGTGCCATCTTTCCTTCTTTCTTTCGCAGAAGTATAAGATTGGCGCAAAGAGAGATGATAGAATGGATGGATTAGCTAGCTGTGAGTGCTGATAGAGCAAGCTCAACACACAGTCGGTATTTATGTATCATCTCAACCACTAAGCTTGGCGAGATGACAAACTGCGCGGACGCGCTTAGACGAATAAATAAATCCCTACTTGCAGATTACAATTAATCCAAGTGCTTATCTTAATTAATTTCATCATAATGAAACTACGATGCAATGGGTCATCATGGGCTGCCATCTAATTGTGTTTAAGACTCTCTCTCTAAGTTTTGTTTACTTTCCAATTTATATGTACTGCTTTATTCTAAAGTGGAAGATTAGGATGATATATATATATAGGATTTGGATAACATTTTAATTGTGAATAAATTACGAATAAATATTGATCAATCATTTTAAATATTAAATGACCGTGTTTTGAATTTATGAAGTTTTGTATTAATTATCTGTATTAATATTCTCCACCAGATTTGTTTACCTAAATCACTCCTCAATCATATCTTTTTTAATATCTTTATTTAAATCTCTCACTAATTTAATTTCCCCCAAATCGGTCCGCGGAGAAGCATCCCAGGAACACCTTCTGCCAATTTGACACCATATTTCATTGTTCATCCGCTCCAACAAGGTATGCGCAGGGATCCACATCTCCATTAGTTGTGCGGATCCGACGATGAACTGCCACTGCAGTAGTCTCGTCTCAGTTAGATTTGGAGCCGAATCTGGTTCAGTTTGGACCTTTATTGTGGTCATGGGAGTTGTTGGATCCCGTTAAATATTGGTTGTGTTCTGACGATGAAGATCAATAGATCTCCGACAGATTTATTGCTAACCTGATCTGGACAGGAGAAATCGATTCATAGATGTGGTGTTAATACAACGAACCTTCATCAACATCATGGAGATCCCAGACCAGTGATGTAGGTTCAATGATCCCCAGGTACTTCAACAATCTATGTTGCCCTGTGTAGTCAGATGGAACTAAATCTTACGCCTCATGCTGCCACTTGGTCCACATTTTTTATGCATTTATTGAATTGTTGTTCGTATATGATTTATGTATCAGTTGTGTGGTGGTAAAGGTCCCTAGCTTAATTTGGGAGTTTTTTTCAAATTTTTGTTTTTAGTATGTTTTGTCACAAATTTTCTTGTTAGATTATTGATTTATTTCAGCAAATATGTACATGTATAAGTTAAAACGTGTTTACAGTCTGGTTTTTGTTGGTTAACATGCGTTTCAGTATTTTTTTTTCTGATAGCACATTAATTTTATCTTTTAACAGTGAATATGTGACAATGAATAGTGAGCATGCTTTCGAGACGGCCATGAACATTAAATATGTTTCTGGGATGTCAGTGAACATGTTTCCGAGACGACAGTAAATATAGATTCCCTTTTTTTACTAATGTGATTTATAAAGTACTAATACTCAGATTCCCTTTTGTTATATTGGATACTTTATTAACTTATTTGACCAGCACATGGATACAGCTAGTGCCCGTCATTTTACATGACAACTTTAACTTTAATTTTGCTATAATTTTTCAGATCTCTGTAATATAAATTTACATAACACGGCGTGAACATACGTGGGACAGCAATGAACATGAATGAGACGGCACACGGTAGTGAATAGTGAACATGCGTAGTGAACATGCGTAGTGAACATGCCTGAGACGGTAGTGAATATTTCTGAAACGACAGTGAACCTGGTTGTAATGGCAGTGAACCTGGATGTAACGCCAATGAAACCCCTTTAATGTGAATATGTGACAATTAATATTTTTTTTAAAAATATGAACATCTAAAAATTGAATAGAAAATCTTTAAGAAAAAAAATATTTTTAATGATTAAAATGCTGATATAAAAAAATTAAAATATTTAATATAGTAAATAATTAAATCTTTCAATATATGTCACATTTAATAAGTTTTAGATAATTAATAGAGCTTAATAAATAAAATTAAAAAGAAAATAAAATGATTAGTTCAGAATTGTTCACAATCTATTCACAACTTAAGTGTTCGCAACTGATGCTTCCCCCATATATATATATATATATTTATTTATTTATTTATTTTATATATAAAGAGAGAGAGGGCGGTTCTAAGAATCATAAATCTGGTGAGAAATGAGAACTCAAGGCAAAAACGGCGTCTTGTGTCTTTGTGTGTTGACACGCGTCCACCCTCTCAGTCGTTAGATCATCTCATCCAACAGTCAAGAGATTGAGTTCTTAGTTTCCACTTGAATTTTGGGTTCTCAATTGAACCTCATTCTATATATATATACAAGGGAGAAGATTGGTTGAGAACTCATAAAATTGATGTGAACTCTAAACTCAACCAAAACTCATTACATGTCCCATTACATTAAGAAAATCTGAGGTTAGTTTTGTAACCACTCAGAAGCTGTCACATGCCCCATTACCAACAGTCACGAGCCAATATCTGACTGTCACGTATCCACTCATTCCACATGTTTCTCTCTCCTTACGCAAGTTCATTACTTTCTATTTTCAATTCATAAAATCTATTTATGTAATTATTTTGATATGATATTTAAAATCAAATTTCATAATCATTTATAAAAAAAATAAAAACTTTAATTTAAGATCTATTTTGGATATTATTTCCCACAAAAGTACAAAGTTCAAAATTCATAATTTTGAGTTCATATTTAAAATTTTGAATGTTAAATTCTATTGTATTTTGAGGTTTGAAATATAAATATGAAATATAAAATATGAAATACAAAGTATAACGTAGTTATAAACGAAGTTCTGGGACGCATAAGTGGATTCCTGACAGAAGGTAGAGTGCTAGCCGATGGCCTATGTCGTGGTCCTTTCGGAAAACTGATCAGCATGGATAAACTCCCTTGCTTAAACTATTCTTTCCAGCCTGAGGAATGGATCCTGGCATTCGCTATCAAACCTCCCGCACGAAGCTTTTCTAGCCTATCTCGCAGACCATCAGTTTATCCGTAGTAGCAAACAGAAGATGCGTGTGCAAACCTCAAATCATCCCCAGTTTATCGAGCCTCCCCCTCGCCTCAAGCAGTCTCGTCCACGCGCGTTGGTTTTGTATCGACGCTTGTCTCACCTTTCTTTGTACCGTGCTCGCGGTGTTTTGGTTTTTTCCTACTATAAGATTGTTTTGCTAAAATAATAAATTATAAAATATGAAACTTTTATTTTGTACTATGAACTTTTGTGCTTTGTGATTTAAGGAAAAAATTTATAAGAATATCAAAAATGAATTTTAAATTAAACTTTATATTTTTTTACAAATGATTATGAAATTTGATTTTTAAAAAATATTATTATAATTACATAAATTGATTTCAAAAATTAAAAAAATAAATAATTAATTTCAATATAAATACTAACTTGATTATCTGATAGATTAACTTTCAAACACCCATATGGAGTCATATTTTATTTTGATGCTTTCATACTTAGCTTGTTAGCTCACATATTTATATTTCTGAACAAACCTAACTAGGATAATGCAATTCACACAAGCGTATGATTTTAAAGGAGCTGGACCAACTTTTCTCGTTTGTTTTTATATTGGAATTCTTATTAAGAAATACTTTATTGCACATGTTTGATTAACAGTTGTGGATACTCTTATGCACAACTAATTAAACTTCCACTTGCGCTGATTATAATTAATTTAAGTGCTTAACTTAATCGAATTGATCAAAATGAAACAAAACAAAAAGTCGTCATGGGTTGGCATTTTGTCTAAAGAAAATCCAAAAGGGAAGAAACCAATGTGTACTGCCGAAAGCGTCCAAAGTAGAAAACCTTTTTCAAACTAATCTCTCGTTAACCACTGCATTTTTTTAACACAAGTGATTATAAATTATATATATAGTGTCATGAAATATGAACAGTAGTGTTATAAATAATATATGATGTTTGCACAAGATGATTGCGTTGGTGCAGAGTCTTGACAAAAGATCTGTTAGGATAACTAATGATTCCGATAGTGAATTATAGCTATGCATATGAAAGAAATTTGATGGAATTTGAAACAAGTTTACAGTGTAAAATCATTTCGGAATCACACTAAAAAGTTAGTGAGTAAATGAGAAAAAAAAAGAGTTAAAATCAGCTGATTTCCTCATGCATATATACATAGATTCGGTGAAAATTCAAGACTAAATATCATATGGTTTCGTATGAAACATTATTAGGTTACTTATGAAATTTTATGAGATTGGACAGTATTATAAAAGATTATCCTATATTCCTAAATTCGAGAAAAAAATTTCATAGCCGAGCAGTCTTTTGCTAAGTGATGGTCTGTCCGTGTGAACAATCTACTATGTCTTTAATTTCCAATCCCCACTTGCATTTTTCAATTAAATTAATCCAAGTGCAACCAGCTAATTAACTTGATCAAAAAAATGAAACTACACGGCAATGGGCCATTCATAGGTTGGCATCTTGTCTTTTAAGCCTCTCTTGAACTTCTAGGTTATGTTTAATTTGTTATTGATGTAAATGCCATTATGATCCATATTCGGGTCAGATTTAACGAGGTGAATGATTTTAAGGGAGCTGAACCAACCTTTCCATTTTTGTTTCTATGTTGGAATTTTTATTGAGAAATTGTTTTATGCACATGTGTGATTAAGAGCCGTGGATGCTCTTGTACAACTAACTAAACACCCACTTACAGAATTATAATTAATTGAAGTACTTAACTTAATCAAATCGATCAAAATGAAACTAAACAAATAAGTCACCATGGGTGGTTGGCATGGCATTTTGTCTGGAGAAAATCCAAAAAGGGAAAAAGCCAATATGCACTGCCGAAATTGTCCTATAGAAAACCCTTATGAGATTAATCACTCATTAGCAATGTTTTTAAAAGTGTTATGCATAACGTCTTGCGGTAGGCGGGGAAGAATAAGAATGATTAATCGGATTTATATACATTATTAATAAATTCAATAATTAATTATAAATATATTTTATGTTTAAAAACTTATATTTTCATAAAAAAATAAAGTTTTAAACATTTAATCGGCTAAACGGAGCGTCTTAACACCGCCTATCGATTAATTAGTCTGAAACGATGATTTTTAGAAACTGTCATTCCATTTTTTTAAACACAAATGCTTATAAATTTATAAATGCAACATGAAACATGAACAGTAATATAATACTCTCTCCGTCCTAATATACATGTCGTTTAAAGTTAATTTGAGTAGATTAAGGTGATATTTAATTATATCAGTTGGACGAATTCAATATATAAAAATTTACAATTAATCCAAGTGCAACCCCAGCTAATTAACTTGATAAAAATAAAACTACACAGCAAATGGTCATCATGGGTTGGCATAGTGTCTTTTAAGCCTCTCTTTAATTTCTAGGTTATGTTTAGTCTCCTATTCGTATGTATGTGTTTACTATTTTTAGAAGGTAAGAGGATATATAAATACACACAACCATTCGTATGTCAATATATATATATAGTCAGGTATATATTCAAACGATCAAAATTATATCACTCTTCATGATCTTGGAGCTTTTTCGATTTCAGTGTCATTAATATTTAGAGATTTTAAGTATTTTAAGATTTTAATATTTTCAAGGGTTTTAAAATTTGATATTTATGTAGTTTTTGAAATGATATCATTTTAGGGTTTGCGATATATATATACATTCTAAATTATTAAAAATCTGAAACATTGAACCCCGTAAACACAAAAAAACCTAAATAGCCGAAATACTACAACTCTTGAAAATTACTCAAAATAGCATCGTTTCAATTGTTGGAGTGCTTAGCTTTAATAATAACATGACCGAGTATATTCATCAAACTTATAATTTCATTAGCATAATTTTATTAGATTCTTATATGTCTTAGACGTTCGTTTCATCAAATTTATTTTTTATAATTATTTATTGAAGAATAAATTTTTCGAACTGATGTGACAAAGGAAAGATATATTAACTGTAAAGAAAGTTGTCATAACATCACTAATAAACATATAGAGGTTGATCCTAATTGGATTTTATAAAAAAAAAATTATTGGATGGCTGTTAAAAATTAGAAAAAAAATTAAAATTTGCTAATTTTTCCAGGCGTGATGTTAGGGTTGAGAAGCCTCACCTCTCACCTAGACACAAGCAGCGGAACAATGACACGAGACACACACACGAATAGCACGCACCGACACGCAATAATAAGAATAAAGGACGAAAGAAACACATAATATTTTTATGTGGTTCAGCTCTCCAACAGACTCTACATCCACGATCTCCACAATTAATAAATGTGTACACACTCTTGAATACAAATCTTTTAACTCTCCAATAGGTTTTCTCCAACCAAAAACCTAAAAAAATTCTACTCAACACTCAATAAGAATTCCTCATGAATTCTCCTAGAAGATTCCCACCGAGTCTCTCAATTTGTTCCTACCAATAGCACATCATATTTATAGAGTATTAATACTAAATCAAATAGGAATCATAATCCTACTAAAATAGTTAGTAACATCTAAAATAGAATTCATAATTCAAATTATATTCCAAATAAATTGATTATCTCTTTCGTCTTCATATTTAGAAATCTATTCAATTTCCAATACATCCGGTTGAAAAATTGTGAAACGAATGCACTATTGACGAAGTTTTAATCCATTTCGACATGTTTTACAGATTTATTTTATCAATATTTATATTCTCTAAAGTCATGCACCTAAAAATGAATTTTGATAGATTGATCAGGTAAGAAAAAAAAACTGATTGAAACCAACACTGTGGTAGCATTATTAGAAGACAAAAAAAGCACATCCTATATTACTAAATTCGAGAAAAGAATTCAGTGAACGAGCGATATTCGGTTACTTATTTTCAATAAGTGTTAAAAATTTTAGTGGCTTCCATGGCTCACCTTAACTATTGTACTTTAAAATTTTGATATTACTTATTTTCAATTCAAACTTCACAAAATTTATCTGATTGATCAGTCTCAAATATTAAGACTGTGTTTGATTTAGGAAAAATTTGAGAGAAAATAAAATTTGTTGGAACATAAAAAAAGAAATTTGTGAGAAAATGAGAAGGAATATTTATATGAAAATTAGATGGAAAATATGCATAAAAATTATTTTAAAATAAAGAATATTTTTAGCATTTTCCCACCATTTCCCCCTAATCAAATAAAAAAAAATATGATGAATTTCATGAGAAATAACACTTTCCCTCAAATTTTCCATTCCACCAAACTTTTCTAAACCAAACACACCCTAAATGTAAGCATATTATATTCTCAATATGGGCTGCTAAGACGCTCTTGTATTTCATTACTCTCCAATAGTGCCATTCAGATTTCAAACCCTAATATTCTCTTACGATGCTTTCTTATTTTATCTCACATATTTAAATTGCGTACGACTCTGAAGAAGTGCGCTGAAGCAGCTAATTTTAGGCTAATCCGGCCGGTTTGTTTTTCTATGTTGGAATTGTTATTAAGAAGTTGTTTGCTCCACATGTGCGATTAACAGCTGAAGTAGATGTTCATATACAACTAAAAAATACCCACTTGTAGATTATTATTCATTCGAATGCTTACTTTAATCAAAATGAGACTAAACAATGAGCCACCATGGGTTGGCATATTGTCCGGAGTATATCCTAAAGGAAAAAAATCATCTACACGTACTGTCAAAAGCGTCCGAGAAGAAAACGCTTCTGAAATTAATCTCTCAGTAGCTATTACATTTTTTCACTGTGGTGCTTAATAATGAAGTACTAAATGTGTCAAGCAATTTCAACAGTAAAATTATAAATACTATATGATACTTATCGAGGTGATCAATTGAGAATTTTCGAAGTTAATGAGAAATGAGAATTCAACCAAAACTCGCCATGTATTTCACTACATAAGAGGTAATTTGAAATTAATTTTCTAATCAATAAAAAACTGACACATACGTCACTATCTACACTCACAAATCAATCTCTATCGGTCACATATTTCACCGGTTCATGGGTGTTTTAATATTTACCATTCAATGTCACCACAAATAAACTTGGTTTGATTTTTTATTAAAAAAAAATTCTTCCTTCATGTGCATGAGGTTACTACAATTTCTCTCTGAGTTCAAACGATGTCACATCCAAAACCACGCACCATAATTTAACTGATCTCAAAAATTATTTCTTCAAAAATAGACGAAATCAAGTACAGTTCATGTGTGTCTATTAAAATAGAAGCGGATGCCTCAAAAAGTTTGTTAAAAAATTATTTTTTGTTTCATGCAATTTGAGCTTGAAAGTCCTACTTGTCACATACATCAGTTCCTCCTTATATAAATCTGGCCTACCGATTGATCTGTATTTGTAATAATTTAATCTAATTCAAATTCAATTCAATTTTAAAATAAATCAACTCAACTGAATTCATACACAAAATTCTTAATTGGAGTTTAATTTCCATCAACCCGTTTACTTCTATTACAAAGAAATTTATAAATTAAACATAAAAACAAGCTTGAAATTCGGTGGGATACACTTTTGGCTGAATCCAAATTCAGTTTACTTACTCAAAAACAACCCAATCCAAAATTATAAACCCAAAACTCAACTCAATTATATGTAACCCAACTGAAATAAATTTTTGAGTCAGCCCAAATTACCTTTACTCGTTTACATTTGATTCACTTTTTCACTTTTATTGTAATTGACTATAAAACGACATCAGAATGTGAATCAAGCACGACAAACATTAGGCCTCCGTCTACTAAGATAAGATGATTAATATAAACACAAGATGTTTAATTCACTAACAATATAAAGATTACAGTAATAATTTGCAGCATAAATTTCACTCTTCCAAATTTAGATTAATAACCCTGATACTAATTAATAATTCACCCTTCATCCATACTGAGACTGCCAAAAGTGATTAAGCAGTTTTTGCAAGAACATATTCAGCAACTGTATGTATATTTGCAGTTTCTAGGGCTTTTTTTTACCAAAAAAAAAATCTTTTTATAAATGAAAATTACATGGAAGCAACTTTTTCATTGGAGTAGGAGGGATACAACGAAACACACAGAAGAGAAAAGAGTACACGGAGGAGTATTGATAGGGAGAAGAGAAAATGAAGCCTTGAGAGAGAATTGAACCTAGCCATGTGAAGCATCGGTTAGCCATCTCTTTATTCCAAACTACTTAGATAAATGGATATATTGATGGATGCGCCTTGTCTACGAGTTCAGCTGACCGCATTCGGCGATCACTGAACCAATTCTGTAACTCCGTGCAGTCTTCATTACCTTCATCACAACATCCATTCCCTCCACAACCTGTCCAAACACCACATGTTTGCCGTCGTCCCACTCAGCAGTGTCAGTGGTGATGAAGAAGCGAAATCCATCAGACAAACTAAAATCGCTTTTGTACTGGTACATGGAAAGTATACCGGGGCCGATGTGCTTCTTCGTCAGGTTTTCTGCGGGGAAACAAGTTTTATTGAATGACGCATCCCCAGAAGCATTGATGACTCTAGCACCTCGTCCAATGTACTTTGCTGTTGCATCGGTTAGCGGAATCATGGCCGATCCCTTGTAGCCGAGTGTGCCCTTCTCTCCGGTGCACAGCACCCTGAAGTTCTCGGCCGTGATCGGAGTTGAGTCAGCGTGAAGCTCCATCACAATACGTCCGACTCTTCGGCGGGGCATTTCTTCATTTGAGGTGTACGAGGTGAACCACATATCTATGTCAAAAAAGACTTTAGGGTTTCCATTTCCCTGAACGTGTGGTTTCCCATTCTCGGTGGTATCTTTCTTGTCTTCCCGACATTTCTTCAGCTGCTCGTCAAGCTCTTTCACTTTCGCCTGCAACCCTGCAAGTTCTGCTTCTTGCATCGTTTTCTTATCTTTCTTGCTCTTTTCCAGCTGCTCCGACACCTCCTCCATCTTCTCCGACAGCTCTTGACCAGCGGCCTTGCATTTTTCCAACTGCGAATTCAGCGCGAGCTTCTCCTTCTCCAGTTCCGCACTCTTCGATTCCGCTTCGGAAACTTTTTTCTCTAGCGCAGCTATATCATCCTGTAGGTGAGAATTCTCTGCCTCGAGGGTGGCTCCAGCCGAATCGAGCTGGCTCTTAGCAGCCTCGAACCGGCTCTTGGCCGCGTTCAGCTGTTTAGTAGCAGCGTCAAATCTGGCCTTGGCTGCTTCAAGGCTTGCCTTGGCAGCTTCGAGTTTCGCACTGTTTATGTCTGCTTGAGCCTTTGCGGCTTCGAGGTGGCTTCGAGCGGCCTCCAGCTCGGCTCTGGCCTCGTCCAGCTGTTTGTGAGCAGTTTCCAGCTCGGATTTGGCAGCTTGAAGCTGATCATGGCAATCCTTCAACTGGGACTCCGCGATTTTCAGCTGCGCCTTCAGCGCCTCCAGCTGCAACTTATCTGCCTTCAGTTGCTCTTTAGCGTCTTCCAGCTCGGAATTAGTAGATGATGATCCTGATCCCTTGCTGGCTTCCCACTCCAGCTTCTCAGCTTTGAACTCAGCCTTCTCGGCCTGGAGTTCGAGCTTTTCAGCTTTGAGCTCGTCCCATTCAGCTTCCAACTGCAACGTCTGATCGGTGTTGGATGAGCTCGCCAGAGATTTCTTAAGCAGATCCAAGTTAGCAACAGCCTCTTCCAAACTAACTCCAACTTTCTCCGACAGCACCAAGGCCGAGTTGTTGTTGTTTCCTGCTGGTGCCATCTTTCCTTCTTTCTTTCACAGAAGTATGAGATTGGCGCAAAGAGAGATGATAGAATGGATGGATTAGGGTGTGAGTGCTGAGCAAGCTCAACACACTCGGTATTTATGTATCATCTCAACCACTGAGCTTGCCGAGATGACAAACTGCGCGGACGCGCTTAGACAAATAAATAAATCCCTACTTGCAGATTACAATTAATCCAAATGCTTATCTTAATTAATTTCATCATAATGAAAGAACACAGCAATTTCATCATGAGCTGGCATCTTGTCTTTAAGCCCCGCTCTCTCTAGATTATGTTTACTTTGCTGCACCTTTTTCTAAAGGAAAAAAAAGAAGATACATAAACTATGTTAATTATGCATAAGTAATGTATCCGAATTATAATAAAAACGTGATTTTTAAATAATTTTCAAAATTTTAGAATTTTAGAATTTCTAAAATACTAAATATTCAAAAACCATGAATATAATATTTTAAACTCTTTAAATAATTCAAAATGACATTATTTCAACGGCTCGAAATCTTATCTTATATATATTCTTGGTACACTATATCGGCCGAGCTCATAAAATTATTAACGGACTTTTCTGAAATTTTGATATGTTTTGCGGGACAGTTTCATCGATTTATTTTCAAGCAGAATCATGTATGAAAAAGATAATTTGGAAAAATGATCTGATTATAGGAAAAGATAAATAGATTGCTAAGACGATGTTCCACTTCGGTTTCGGAAACAAAAGTTGGTGAATGAGCAAATAAAAAAAAAAGTTAAAATCAGCTGATTTTCGCAAGCCTAAATATAGAGATTTGGTGAAATGAATCTACAAATGAAAATTCAAAATTAAGTATCCTATAGAAAAAATTGGTGGAAAGGAAAGATTGACGAAAAATTGAAAGGAAATAAAATTTTTGGAAGAATTCATCTAATTTTCTCTTATTTGGTTTCAAAAGGAAAATGTTAAAGAAAATATCAAATAATTCATTTCATTTTCCATTATCATGAAAAATTTTATAAAAAATATATAGAAAAGTGTCAACCTTTCATCACTTGATACATTGAACTTGATGAAATACATTGAATTTGTACATGAAGTAGTCATTTGTTAGGATATATTGAATTTGATCGGATTAATTGGTTAGAGGTAAGAATCATAGTTATCAGAACCGGACCGAAGGCCGAACCGGTCAGGGCTCCGGTTCCCGGTTTTCCGGTTGAACCGGCGGTTCAAACCGGTTCGACCGGTGGTTCATTTAAATATAATTATTATTAAATATCACATTTAATCTACTAGTTATCCTAAAAATCATAAAATATCTTAATGGTCTAGTGGTTAGCCTTTATGCATGGATCCCCAAAGGGTTGGGTTCGAATCCCAACTCAAGCATTTTAATAAAATATATTTTTGGCTATTAATGATATGCAATTAAACCTTAATTAAGCCATCAATTACAATAAACCGGTTCAACCGGACCGATCCGGTTCACCGATTTTGTAAAAAACCGGCCGGCTGATCCGGTTTTTTCCGGTTCACTGTGCACCCCGGTATTAATTTCAAATCGGACCGGTACCAGATTCGGTTCCCGGTCCAACCGGTCGAACCGGCCGGTCCGGTCCGGTTCTGATAACTATGGTAAGAATCACATTTTCCACATAATTTTCTTTCTATCCTATTTTTCATCTAAACCAACACTTAATTTCACTAATTTTCAATCAAATATTTATTTCCAGCATCAGTTCGATACGTTTTAGGTATATGTTATTAGTTTATCCTAAAAAATCCTACATCAAATTTTACGAGATTGATCTTCTGGTAAAAATAAAAAGTCAAGTATTATAAAAGATTATCCTATATTGCTCAGTTGGAGAAAAAAAAATTCATACGCGAGCAGTCTTCCGCTAAGTGATGGTATGTCTGTGTGAATAACCTTCAATGGTTTAAAGTTCCAATATCTTTAAGTGCAATCTTCTGAAATTTTGTAGAGTAATATAATCCCCACTTGCATATTACAATTGATCCAAGTGCAACCACCTAATTAACTTGATCAAAATGAGACTACACAGCAATGTTTCATCATGGGTTGACATCTTGTCCTTAAACATATACTCTCAGTGTCCTCTTTTATGTGTCATTTAACTGAATTTTTTTGTTTATTTTTATCTGTCACTTAACAATTTTCAATACGTATTTAATATCAACAACTATCTTAAAATGTCAAACATTAATTACTTCATTATCATAATCAATAAAATATCTCTTCCTCACCAATAATAATCTACTAATTTTACTTTTTGCACAAATTTTCCCAAAAAAATATTAATCACCTACTTGTTAAATATGTTCAACCGCTAGTATTAATTTCACCTTAATTTACTCAAATTAACCTTAAACGACATGTATTAGTGGTCGGAGAGAGTATCTCTTTAATGTCTAAGTTATGTTTAGTCTCCTATTGATATGTATGTTTGCATATTTGTTTTAAAGGGAAAAAAGGACATAAACATATCGCCATTCGTATGTTAAGATATACTCCCTCCGACCCACATGGAGCAGGCCTTGTGCTCTTCTGTTCAGCAGCCCAACCTTTCATAGGCTTTATGAGCCACTAGCATTGTAGGCTTCTCGAATCCCAAAATTTCCACGTAGGTGTTCTCGCAATTAGACTCATTTGGATCTTATATCAATAAAGTTTTATTTTAAAAAAAATTAGATTAAGGTGAAGTTAATGTTAGCGGTTGATAAATTTAATAAGTAGGTGATTAATGTTTCTTAAAAAAGTTCGTGCAAAAAGTAAATTTGATAAATGATTATTGGTGAGAAATTAATTTTTTACTGATTATGATAATCAAGTGATTAATGTTTGACCTTTTAAGGTCACTATTGATATTAAATACGCATTGAAAATTATTAAGTGGTAAGTAAAAGTTGATAAAAAAATTTTGATTAAGTGATATGTAAAAGAGGATAGAAGAAGTATATAGTTAGGTATTGAAACGATCAAAGTCACATCACTTTTTTCAGAGTTTTAGAATTTAATGGTTTTAGAGTTTTTGAAATGATACTCTCTCTGTCTTTTTTTACTTATCACTTAATTGCATTTTTTGTCAACTTTTATTTGTCACTTAACACTTTTTAATGCATTTTTAATATCAACAACTATCTTAAAAAGTCAAACATTAATGATTTTATTATCATAATCAATAAAAAAGAATTCTACACCACTCATAATCGATCCATCAATTCTACTTTTTACACAAAATTTTAAAAATATACATTAAATTTTTACCTATTAAATTCGTGCAACCGCTAGCATTAAACATCACCTTAATCTACTCAATTTAACCTTAAACAACATGTGTATCAAGACGAAGGGAGTATCATTTTAGGGTTTGCGATGTATACATCCTCAAATATGAAAAAACAGAAACATAACCTCGAAAACACTAAAAACACCCCTAAGTACCTGAAATGCTAAAACTTTTAAAAATCACTCAAAATAGCATGGTTTCAACTGTTCGAATACTTAGCTTTGATAACTTTAAAGAGTATATTCACCAAACTGGTGAAATTATTAACATATTTTATGAGATTCTTATACGTTTTAGGTTCATTTTATTAATTTGTTTTCAAAATTATTTGTGGAAGAACAAATTTTTAAAACTGATGTGACAGAGGAAAAGAGAAATGAATTGCAACGAAAATTGTCATAAAATTATTAATAAACATTCAGAGGTTGTTCCTCATTGGATTTTGAAAGAACAAAAAGTATTGGATGGCTGTAAAAATTGAGAAAAAAATTTTATATCGGCTGATTTTCTCTGGTGTGAAATGAAAGATTGTAAAACGAATCCACTATTGGCGAAGTTTTAATAGATTTCAACATATTTTAAAGATTTATTCTATCAATGTATTCTCTAAAGTCATGCACCTAAAAATGAATTTGAGAGATTGATCAGCAAAAAAAAAAAAATTGATTGAAACAAACTCTGTTGTAGCATTATTAGAAGACACAAAAAAAGCATATTCTATATAACTCAATTTGAGAAAAGAATTCAATGAACGAGCCACATTCGGTTAAATGTTAAAATCTTGGGGGAAAACTCAAAAAAGGATGAACTATCGTAATTTACCCAATTGCGATCAGAACTATCACGATTTTTAAAAAATGTGCGATGAAAAAAAAATGGATTGATTTTCTAAAATAAAACTTATCATTATATTTCTAAAATAATATTAATTTATGAATGTATTGGTAAATTTTATTTCAGAAAATCAGTCGAATTTTTTTTCTTTGAGCCTTTTTTGAAAATCATGATAGTTCTGACCGTAATTGGGTAAGCAGCAGAAGTTCAGAGCCCATTTTAGATTTTTTCCCTAAAATCTTTTGAGGCTTCCATCGCTCTTCTTTACTCTTTCAATTTAAAATTTTTGATATATTACTCCAGACCGTGCTCACACGTGACATGCCTAGAAAGGCAAATTTGATGTTGATATCTTCATCTCTACTTTAAAATAATTAGAAGATGATATATCAGCTATAAATAAAAGGTATGTGGCTCATTCTTTATCTTTTCGCGCACACATGAGGCTAGAGATTCTGTCGGTCAGAGTTGGAAGATCTTGAGACTAAGCTTCCTTCTACCATCTTAGTTTTACTTTCATTTTTATTGTGATTGTATTACTATAATGGATAGTGAGTAGTCCCTCTATTCTAGGATCTTACGAATCTTAGATTGTTGTAAACTCATATTTATTTTAATTAATTAAGTATTTTCATTCATTATTGTTCATGCCTCTTTGAATAAACATATATGCATGTCATGTGTATGATTTGTTGTCATACTAATTTTACACCCCTTGTCTTAGGAATTGTCATGTGTAGTAATTCAGGATTTAATTATGTTCGTTAGAAGAATTGAATTTAGGATTAAATTTTCTATCCTCTAGGCTACAGTATTCCAACCCACGAATACCAAAATCGTATGGTTTGTTTATTTTACTTTGTTGTAGACAATATTCTTAGTCAACCAAAGACCAGAATCGGAAGCTTGCCTAAGAATATTAAGTAGTTTATCTATCCAATGACTTGACTGCATGTTTAGGAGATATTATTATAAAAACCCTTTGACTAGTACTTGTGAGCTTACGAAGACTATAATCGGGAATCAACAGTGTACAAATCAATTAATAACTTATTATGAGAAATACCAAGAACTTAGCCTCGTAGTAAATTATTAAGTGGTTATACCAAATCATCAAAATTACATGATACATTGTGGATTATTATTTGCGCTTCAGTAATATATAAGAGTTTGCATACAATTCACGGGAAGTAGAAATTCTGTGATGTTTCTATTAATTGAATACAACTTTCCTTCCGTAATTGTTTTTTTTTACATAGTGACTTAGCTAATTTAAAATCAATCGACTAGGATTAAATAATAATTAGGTGGGATATTAGTGCCTCCGACAAGCCTTACTCGCTCCTCTGGTTCAACTCGGACTTTCTTAATTCATTTCACTGCAACTGATCCCTGAAACATAACATTGACAAATATAAAAGGTCAAAAATACGCTTTGTCATGCGGCTTGCTTGCTATTTGGTAGAAATTATTCTCTGTCCGATTTTTTCGATTTTGTTTGATTTATGTCTAAAACTGCCTTCTGTAACATGTTTTTGCGTGAAGACCTAAAACAAACTTAAAACAAAAAAATAGCTAACTAATTAAGAATGGTCAAGAAATAAGTGAGTTAAATATAAAATAAACCAAATCATTTGGTCTCATCAAATACCTCATACTAACTCTTAATCGTCCTCGAGCAAGCAATAAAACTTAAGTCATCACAGTAGATAAATGTATCCCATTGTGGTTCAGTTTTAATGTATCTTATCTTGTTGTCCGTCTACTATTAAAGCATTTAACTTAACTCATATACAAATATCTAACAAACAATTATGATAAAGACAAAGTCATTGGCAATCAATCTTATTTGGCCTTTTGTACGCACTTGCTTTCACATATATCAACTCTTTTCAAGAATGACTAATAACAGCAGTGTAAAAAGATATGCACAAGGATTGAGCATGTCCTACTAGTTATCCACAAAACTATTGTCTACCCTTCATTAAACCTGGGATAGGTGGATAACTAAATAGTCGTTTTGCTCCACATTAGTGGAATATCAGTCGATGGCTAGGAACCAAGCTCATATTCAAAGGAGTTTAAGAGTTTAAAATTTTTAGTTTTGTGAAAATATAAGCTTCACCCACAACTCTATCAAACATGTCTTAATATTTCTTTTCTGTTTTTTATAAAGTTTCTTTAAAACTCTGCACTCTCTCTTCTTTTTTATGACCATTGTTAGGTCGAGAGGTGTGTTTTTTATAAGACATGCTTTCAAGAGAAAATAGGTAACTTATATAGCATAATTTTGAAAATATTAGTAAAAGAATGAATCATAGGCAATACTTAAAAAAAGTTTACAAAGATAAAATTATTAAGGATTACCTCAATCCAAGCATTAACATGATCTATCAAGGTTCTTTGAAGCTTTCCAATGTTTCAAACCAAGTCATCTGACCAAATTACAAAGTTTTATCAAAATTTGCTAGGAATCAAATTATGAACGAATAGTAAACATCTAGCAAAGATCAAATTTTTTGAATTTTTTTCAAATTTTATCATTGTTGTGAGATTTACTCAAAAAAAAGAAAAGATAAAATAATAAAATTACTCAAGACTAAAATTGACTCTATTAAAGACTAAGGTGATGATTTCTCCACTCCACACTAAAAACTAAATGTGTCCACACAGTTCATAAGCATATATCATAGTAAAAGAAAATAAGCGGGGAAATAAAGAATCTGGGAATCTCAGTCTAACCAACCGGCTCCTAACCCTTGCGCTGACTGATCAGGCATCTCTTGTCGTGTCTTCTTCCTTGCACGCGGCCTCGATAGATTTCCCCTGTGAGATTCATTAACTGAGGTGTGCACGCGACAAGTTAAAACTTGTGCGCGGTTTGCCTCTGAAATCTCAGAAAGTTGATGGGTTTCCGATAAAAACTCCCCACAATACAACTTTTTTCGTAGTGTTAAGGATTTAGAGAAAGTTAGTATTAGAAGATGATCATAGTAAAACTTAAATTATTAACTAATATAAATATCAAAATAAAATCAAGCTACCTCTCGACAAGTGCCCTTGTTTAATGTCTTAGGCTAGATGATACCTCAACCGCGTCAAGGCACAGGAGCTTCTTCCCATGACCACCATTATGCAATCTATCTTTGTGTTTTGGTGGAGATAACTAAATTGTCACAATGTCGTCTAACATCTCATTGATTATGACAATAAGTTTTGCAAAAGCAATTATGAAGAAAAAGTCACGTAAGGTGATATTCTTGTGGACGCATTCATTATTTCAATCCATCTTAAACATAATTAAAATCTGAAAGAACGGGTAAGTGATCCACTTTCACTACAACATTCTTTACAATTCTCAAAGGTTGCGCATGAGGAAGGTTAGACAATTGAAGATTATTATAACATGGATTAAGTGGTCCTAACCTCAATTCATAATATATAGAGTGGGGCATAACATTTATTGTTATACCATAGTTTTTCATTCAATGATAAATGCTATTATTCCTTATAAAATATGGAATTATAGCGTAAGCTGGCTTTTTTAATGTAGAAGATATCTGATATACCTTTATTGTAAACTTATGAGGATTCTCTAGTTTTGGAAGAAGGATTTCAGAGCTCAATTTGTCAACACTCGCAATTAAAGATTGTCCTTCTCTGGAGTGATAGGATTAAAGAACAAATACGAGTCTGATAATATTTCTGGTTTAGCCAGCTGGCCGAGTGCAAAATAACTAGTCGAGCGCTTGGCGTCCGTCTTTAGTGTGCACGGCTCACAGTTCAGACCTTCTGGACCATTCGCACGCTCTCTAAAGTTCTCCTCTCTGCGTGGTATTGCGCGTGGCTACTGTATCAGGCTGCCAGATTTTTTATTTCTTCATTTTGATACTCCGGTACCGACACTTCAAAAGCAAGTTAATGGCATTTGTGTGAATTAAAGGATCTAGCTGATTTTTGGACGAAAGCGTAGCTTGTTCCTCTTTATTTATGTGACATTTGTTGCCAGTTGCTCCAATTGCTTCTGCATGTCCACAAGGATTAGATCAAGCTTCGTGTCTTTTTTCTTAATGTACTATTTCAGCTTGTCTAGTCACAACCCGTTCTAATTGTCAGCAGCTTTAGTCTGGCATAATGGTGATTACGATCGCAAGTTATATTTTTTCAAGATTTCTTCCTTTTTCTATGAATCCTACAACTAAGGACAGTGTTTAGAATCATGACCACATTGTATGCATATTATACACATTATAAAATTTGGTCTTCTAAGCTAAACGTATATTCTTGCTTGTAGTCCTAGCACGTCCTTATACGTATTGTATCTCGGATACTCATCATAGTGCTCATAAGCGTGGTAGTAACAATTGTTTATTTTAATTGTGCTTGCTTCTTTATGAACACCTGTAATAGCAAGGAAAATAACAAGATGTCTCATGTTTCTAAATTTTTGCCACACACTAAATAGACACGTTATAAAGTTCATATAATAAAAATTTGCAAAAAATCTAAAAAGTAAATACTCATAAAAATTATACTGCTAAAAATATTCACAAAAAGTTAAGGTTAGAAATATTCATAAACAGAAACAGTTCGGAGAAATATTTCCTTAGCCGCGTGCTCGATGTGTGTCACATAGACTCTACTTAGACTGAGAAATATTAATTAAACTGTGTGCTTGGGTTAATTAAACTAAAAGCTAAATAAAGCTTTGACTAATTACTAAGTAAAAAAGTTAATCTTGTCCACGACAACGATGCCAATTTGATAGGATCACCATTGAACTGTCCTATGAAAATAATTTTATAAACCTGGCTCACTAGCTAGTAGTAAGTAATGAGTCAATCTACATGGATAAATTTCTATAATTTAGTAATAGACTCAGTTAAAAATAAATCGAATCAAAACTTGGGGGTTTGTAGTGTTGAATTGTTGGTATCAGCTATTCAACTTGAGCACTCGAAAAAGAAATCAAATATAACATGTATCTCAGGTGACTTGACTTTTGAATATGTTTATCATTGATTCTAATGATGAACTCTTGTAATGAACTGAATTTAGCAAAATATATATAACCTGTAAACCATGTCAATGGGTCTAGGTGTTAATAATTGCTCTATATTTATCATACCATTTGGTCAATGATATGAGTTTTATATGTCTAGCATGTATTAATTAGGTTCTCAACCTAGCAAACGACATATGCAGTTGAGCTATTGTGGTAGGAGTTCAATCTAGATTATTTGGCTCATGCAAACCTAGATTATATTCACTGGTATACCAGCATGAGCATCAGTTTATTTGCTACTCGACTATTTGGTATAGGGCCAAGCCTTCACAGCTAGATCAATGGTAAGAATTATGAAACAAAGCATCATTCATTGAAGTATACAACAAAGCAATCATTCAATTGAAGCACAATAAACATAACATCATAACAAGAATTAATTAAGTTCAAATATCTCACAACATTGATTCACATGTCACAACACCTGAACTACACAATGAACTTAGCCAATAAGGGTCATAGAGACATATGTAATCAGATTAATAAATTAAATCTTATAAAATAACTTTGAATACTCTAAGACGAGCTCCCTTGTTGTCTCCACTATTTTGAATTATACACTGGTTGAAGCTCACACGACACACACGATTGATGCCCATAGAATAGTGAGGTAGAGGTCTTCCTTAATATCCCTTTGTGCAGCTTACAACTTAAGCTAAGTTATTAAGTAAAAATATGATGTGTCTCTTCAATGAATTCTTATACGAATCGGATTTAGACAGCTGATAGAAGATAGACTCGAATTTGGAGTTGATTTATGAAATTGCCCGCCCACAACTTTATTCATCTTGTTGGTAAAAACCTACTTGGATTTAGGCTTTGGCTTCTTTTAAGAAATTGTAGATAATGTCCAATCTTTAGACACATGAATCGTGGACATCTAGCTTGAAAGTTACACCTCTCGTAAACTGAAAAGTCAACTATCATCGGATTTGGAAACACTGCATTTCGAGCGCACATGTCACTTATTGTACTGCGCGCTCGACTCTCGCACGCGCCAAGATGATGACGTGAGCTTCTTCTTCCTAATGAATGTGACAAGTGTCTGCCCTTTTCCACGTAAGCCGAATGCGAGTCCATCAGTGGCGGAGCCAGAATTTTTTTTCGGGGGGGACAAAATTACATAATCAAAATTTTGGGTTGAATTTGGGGGTGCAAAATTAAAAATTTCGTTGAAATTATACATATAAATTTATTTTTACCCTAGGTAGAAGAATTTTTGGTGGGATTCGGATGAGCTTCTTCTTCCTAATGAATGTGACAAGTGTCTGCCCTTTTCCACGTAAGCCGAATGCGAGTCTATCAGTGGCGGAGCCAGAAATTTTTTTCGGGGGGGACAAAATTACATAATCAAAATTTTGGGTTGAATTTGGGGGTGCAAAATTAAAAATTTCGTTGAAATTATACATATAAATTTATTTTTACCCTAGGTAGAAGAATTTTTGGTGGGATTCGGAGGGGCGGCTGCCTATGGAGTCTATTGTCCCAGCGCGCTGTTTGTTTGCTACTTCGGAGAAACTGTATTTTGACCAACTTTTATGATCTTGTTCGATTTCTGTTATAAACTGTATTCTTTAGCATGTTTTCACATCAAGACTTAAACCAAGTTTGAGATACAAAAAATCAATACTATTCAATAGCGGTCAAGAATTATGTGAATTAAATATAAAATAGATCGAATAGTTTTGTCTCATCATATCGGACCTTTGCAGATCTCTCTGAAGTTTTAAAAAACATAATGATAGGCCAACTTAAATTTCTTTCATGGTCTGCGGGGTTTGAAGGTTAACAACTCGCGATCACACAGTAGATTTGAGTTGACCTAACAAATTTATGCCCTTCATCTGCTGGAGGCTATTACAAGTATTTCCGAATGTATAAAACGCTGTTCAGATCTAAAACCATGCTCCACGATTTGAATGATCACATCCAAAATTTATTCACATGTATGGAACTAAATATGATCCATAAAGAATAAGAATTCGAATTTTTTTAATGATTCGTTGCGAGTATGGATGTCACTATCAAGGTAGAGAGTATGAGCAGTCCCTGGCCAAACAAAAAAAATTCGAATTTTGTTATGTTTCTTTTTTCCTTTCAAGAAGTCAGATCCTCTTTCGCTATTATATTTATGTGAATTACCAGATAAAATTTTACCTTGTACATTTCTGCAGGTGAAGAGTTAATTATAAGATGTCTGGTGGAATTTTATTATTTTTCGCGGGTTCATCGGCAAAAAAAATTGAAAATTATTTTGTTTTATTGGTAATCTTGCTGATTTTATAGTTTAAATATTATTCTATTTTA
The DNA here is from genome assembly GCA_002312845.1 of Kalanchoe fedtschenkoi. Lineage (NCBI taxonomy): Eukaryota > Viridiplantae > Streptophyta > Magnoliopsida > Saxifragales > Crassulaceae > Kalanchoe > Kalanchoe fedtschenkoi. The sequence goes on from NQLW01000022.1 coordinate 463,618, forward strand.
ATAATAATTTTACCTTTAATTTGAAATTTATAATTTACTGACTTTGCCGATAAAATAACCAGTAGAGTAAAAATGGAGAACGCCCCAGAATTTTCTTGGCACAGTCAACAATCTGCTATCTTTCGTTGCTTAAGAACTCAATTTCATCGCTGAAAATCCAAATGCCTTGATGATAACAAAATTGCAATCGTAATAAATCTATAATCAAACTTTCTGGGGTTCCAGTCACTGTGCCTACTCTCTAACCAGCAAATATTAACATACACTCCACACCAAATATTGGCTGCTTAGCTTTATATTGCAGCCCGCTGGCTGGCTGGTTCAGTGGCTCAGATGGTGAGATTTTCCTGTATGGCCAAGAAAGAGCCACATATATTACCACCGACGTCAGGAAACGTCTCGCAGCCGGGGATAGGCCTGACCTTGCCCCTCCGGTCAACTTCAACCGGGTATTTCAGCAGGTGCCCCCTCATTTCTGTCACGTCATCAGAAACAAACTGTTTCCAGTTCATCTCCCCCATTGACCTCACTCTCCGGACACAATCCAGGCTTTCGGGACAGTTGAAGCAGTCTTCAACGGTTCCAGTGTGCTCGGCCCACAGGGACATTCTGTATCCGTGCACCTGCAACCAAAGAAATTGTTCAAATATGGAAAACAAATTGTCGCAAGCGATCTTGCTTCTATATGAATTTCGGAGTTTATTATTCGGAGCGAGAGAACTGAACCTGGCCGCGGGGGCAGGCTAATTTGTTGGCCCAGGTGTACTGAGGCTGGTAGGCTCCCATGGCGATTTCCGTGTCCCGAGTCCCCTCCATGGACCGTTGATTTATGTTTGCCGAGCCAAGTATCACATATTCGTCGTCAACTATCATACCTTTAGAATGAACGTATATCATAAAACGACGACTTCTTTGGCACAGTGCCTGCAGATGCATAAAACACAACTTAATACGACGACCATGATTTCTTTCGTCACTCAACTTCACTCAAATGATCAGAAGCTAGAAAAAGAAAAAACCCGGTTCTACAGAATCTACGCAGTAGCCAGCAACAAACTTTAATAAGAAACGTAATGAAAAAAATTTTACTTGCGGAGCATTTGCTGCGCCGGGGCTCCCGGGGATCACAGTTTCAGACCGGTCGGGAACTTCACGGTTTCCAAGACAGAAGAAGTTCAGATAGTCTTGTGGGACAAACGCGTCCTCCAGACCCATCTCAACCAAAGCTTTGTATATAGTCTCGTACATCATTTGCATCGTCTTATGCTGCATTAACGAATGTATGCTCGGTGACTACTTATGTCAACCACAAAACTTGACCTTAACCGAGATAAGCCATTGAAGCGTACCTGCCAGAAGAGAATTCTCTGGGTGGCAGCTCCAGTCGGGACTCCCTCAGGCCACATCGGCACAACAATATAGGCAGCAAATCTTTCATTGGCTCTGATTTTTTCCGCAATTTTGAGAGCAATTTCCATCGGAATCAAGTTGTTTGCACCTGTTGAATAAAAGCAACACTTCCATCACTCTCGTCATAAGTTCTAACACATAAAACGAATGTTAAGAATGAGTGAAATCACAAGACAGTGGGCCAATAGAAAAATATTTTCCGCTTCTAAGTATAGTTTCCGGCTGACCTAAGTCTTTATGAGCGCTCCAATTGAAAGACGACCCAATGAAGTACTGATTTTCAATGTAAATATAGTGCTGGGCGGCTCGAATAGCATACACATATGCTGTGTGTATGCTCATGTCGATCAGAACGTTCTTCCCACATACCAGGTTCTGTAGTCAAAAATATAAATACAAATAGCAAAATTAGAGCATACAGCACAAAAACACCATTGAAAACTAGATTCAAGTTTCATGATTTTTCCTCACCTTGGCCGTTGCCTCTTTAGGATCCTTCGGAAAGCCTTTAACAGAGTTCGAGTCGATTGATCGAAATACCTGTATAAAAGAGGCTTAAATGTAACAACCATAGACGGATGATTCGTTGTTTTTTTTTACTCGATGTGAAAAATCTGCACCTGAACATGCCATGTCTCGGGATCATTGTCCCCGGTGCTGGTAAGATCGGACAGGCCAATGATGTCTGGAATTCTATCTATTCTGAGTAGAGCATCATCGTACGAAGCCTTTAATTTCTTGACGCCGTGGGGCTTGGCTGCCTTCATCCAACGCTCCTGAAAGTTGGTCAGCACGTCGTATGCTGCCGGACCATCAATCTTGCTATGTAAGTCGTGCCATGGCTCTCTCGGACAACTGGCAGTACTCCCCTGTCAAATCAGAATACAAATCGATACAAACAAGTAAACAGAATTAACCATCTAGTAAACAAAACCAACTGCTCTGTGAAATGCCAAGAATCAGATGAGAATGGGCATCTTACCGTGAAGGTTGGATTGTGGTAATCATCTTTGTGAACAGTTTCGAGCGTCCTGAATAGAGGATGCTCCTGAGTATCATATCGCCCGTCGCATAAATCCAGCCCTCCGACAAAAGCCATAATCTTTCTTCTGTTGTTTCCAGCGTCAGCGTCGACAATGACCGTCTTTTGATGGTGCGTGTAGATTGTTCCAACTTCCTGGTTTTTCAGATTATGAGAAAATAATTACTGAACGGCCATCAACAAATTCATAAGTTCGACCAACATATGATAATTTAACCAGAAGTACGAAAAGCGGACAAGCTGCATATCAAGTCCCCACCAAAGGAAAATTCACCTTTTGTTTGTACCAACTGTGTCGTTTTCCTGCCATCCGGGGGCAAAGTAGCACGTGTACCGAAGAGTTTTTGAAAAATCTCCGAGTTTCCTCGTCATGAGTTGCCATTATACCATCCTGCAAACATCTCAGATACCATCACATAGATCATACATAAAACCGATGTTTTAACAGGAAATCTTGAAGCTTTCGAAAATTGAACGTAACTTAGATCATGGCTCCAGCAATATATATAAAATAAAAAACTAAAAAGAAAATGTTTTAAGTTAGAAGGACAATGGCTTACAGTCTTATAGCCTAGAATACTTCTTGAAGTTGGATCATCCCATATGAGGAGTAACACCCTCACGCCTTCCTGTGACTTGGCCTTCAGAAGATCCCCGAGTGTGTAGTCAGCCGGCTTAGCAACATCCCGAACCAGTATGACTTTGTGCCACACAGACCACCCGGTAATGTATATCAAACGACGGGCCTGGCGAATCGCTTCAAATATATCACGCCAGCACTGTCCGTGAACGTAGGGAACCCCGTGGTCGAGCGTAAAATTTGGAAGACTTCCGTCGGGAACATGAGCATCTTGATAAAGAGTCACTTTCCCACCTTGTCTTAATGGGAAGTAGGTCCCGGGGACTCCGAAGAATGGGGGACCGGCTCCAATTCCATTATGGTAAGCGCTCAGCTGCTCTATAGGCGTGTATTGGATTGAGAGGGATAGCACAGCATCACGTTTGCATGGCTTTCCGTTTTGGCCTAAAATGGGATAGGTACCCTCAACCCTCGTCCCGGAAAAGACCTGTTCCACCGGAATCATGACGGTTCCGATCAGCTGGGATCCCACGACATCACTGTCTTTAACGAGGAAATGGATTTCAGCGGCATAGTGGGCAACGGGAACGTTGAAGTGCTGCCTCCACACAGGATTTTCACTATTGCTTATGACGTAGGTCCTCCCGATCACGGCGTCCTTGATACAAACTGAAACATACGGATCACTTGTGACTTTAGCGGCCACTCCTTCAATCTTGTTGGTCATGCTTCCGGGTAGTTTTGAGAACATATCGCCTATTGTTTTGTGGAACATGTCCATGTTGGGAAGGTTCTTCGCTTCGTGCACCCATATGTCTAAATTACCATGTAGAAGCAAGACCTTCAACGAACCTTTAGAGATAGGGACGATCTGCAAAGCCTGGCTGTTCTGTGATCCGCTGAACGACGAGGAATGAGAGTACATCGGTAGAGGACCGGAATGACTCGGGTGAGACGCTTCCTCCCTCGCAGCGGGAAACGAGGTGTTTGGATACCCGTAGAAGCCAGGTCGGTTTTCAGTTTCATATTTCAAACTCGTGCTTTGATATAGTGGATGATTGGGCGGCTGAGGCGCGATCAAAGGAGCTGGAGGCGACGCAGGAGCAGACGGGCGAGTATCCGACAATTTCAAATTTCCCATACGGTCCTCCAAGTGCGGATAAACAGATGGATAGAGCGCTCCTCCTTCACTATGACTCTCCGGCGTAGGAGGTGACGGCTCACTCTCCTGCTTATGATGGCCAGAGAAGCTACCGGTGTGTGAAAGGGTATGTGGCGGAGGCGGCGGCTGAGGGTCTGAATGCGGATACTGACCTGTCTGCTGATAATGATAATGTGACGCACCATACTGGAAACTGCTATGCTGTTGAAGAAGCGGCTGAGGAGGCGGAGGGGCCGAGTAGGAATACGGATATGGCGCATGACCACTTGGCGGAGGCGGAGGGTGATAATCCAAATGACCCGAATGACTACCTGACATCCCCGGTTGAGAAACCCGATTGTAATCCACAGGCGGTGGAGGAGGATACTGATAAGGTAGAGGACCTGAATGAGAGCTATGCACTGGCGGATAAGGGGCTGGATGCGGCGGGTAGCCAGGCTGCTGCGGAGGAGGAGCTGAAGGATATCCATAACTCTGGTTGTAAGGGTCATGGTTCGGTGGCGGCGGATAAGGATGAGTCTGCGGCGGAGGAGGGTATCCGCATGGATACGGATTGTTATACGGGTATCCCGAATTATCCATCAGATCAGGCTTCAACTAGCCAAGCTTCTGCTCTAAACCTTCTAAACCTACAAAATGCACCACACAACAACCAAACTTATGAAACAACCTGAACAACAACAGCAACAAACACTCACTTCCAATCACACCTAAAATTTACACAAAATAAATCAAATCAACATCTTTTGACAAATCCAAGTTTTTTCCCAGATACCCAAAATCTCTACCGCATGCAATTGAGCACAACATCAAATTAGGGCACTATTAACATTTCAAATCCAAATCCAATTCAATCTCAAAATTAGAACACACCAAGCAATTAACAACCGCTGACCGATCCCATAGACATTTTCAAAGGATGAAATTCAACGACGAACATACCTGACGATGCTCTAGGTTGCCGGATCGAAAACGCAGAAGCGACGTAGGGAAGTCGTAAGAGATCAAAAGGGGTTGGAGAGTTAGCAAATCGACGAAATGGGGACCGATCAAAGTTTATTCTTAGGGTCTACGTAAGCGTTCACGAAGCTTTTATTACGAGGCGTTTTCCGGCTGTGGCCGAGCTTTTCAGCTGCTCCAAATCTACTAGTCAATGTTTTTTTATGATTAAATTAAGCAAATTTGGGAAATTAATTTATATTTCCTTCATTAAAAACTAAATTGAAAGTGATTAACTGCTAATTTTGTTTAGAAAAATAATACTATCAAACTACGTAATTTTATTTTGAAAATGTAATCACCAATTAAAGTTGACATTTAATTGTTTTCTTTTTTTTTCATCATTATCATATATTAAATATTTTTCAGGTAGGTGGGGAATATTAGAACAAACTCAAGAACACATTCTAACTATCTTGAATTTTCCAACTATTTGTCAAAGCTGACTTTTAAGCATAAAGTTAAGAATTTTGATATAGAACTGCCGACTAATTTATAGTCATTAATTTAAACAATGTCATTTTAATTTTTACCAGTCATATTTTTAAAATTGAAAACGATCTTGTTTTGGATAAATACCACGATTGATTTGGAGTGACGATTTTATGATTTTTTTCGGAAGACAAAATTACATAATCAAAATTTTAATTAAATTGGGAATGCAAAATTAAAAATTTAATTAAAATAAAGCATATAAACTTATTTTTTATATATATAAACTTTTTACATAAACAAATATTTTAGGTGGAATTCGGAAACACTGCCCCACGGCTTCACCGCCATTGCTTTGGATGAATATCATCTAATAGTATTTTATTGTAATCTAATTTTAATGTAAAAGCATCTAAAATTGATATTCTTTTAACTTACAAATGATTTTTTTGTTATTAAATAATGAATTTTGCAAATTCCTTGTGGGCAACATAGTTTTATGGAGATGTCAATGCTGCCTATAAATGGAAGCTTTCAGGGCTGTAGACAACAATGGGACTCCTGACAATGTACCTTGAGCTTCTCCAAACAAGTGAGCCAGAAGCCATCTGGCCGGTGGCCATCGGATCTGCTTTGGCCTTCACCACGACAGTAAAGCTCTTCTTCTGCCTAGTTTTAGTGAAGGTGAGCGTCTTTGGATGCACCATGATGGTCACACCAGGCGGAGCTCTGATGGTGGAGTTAAAGACGGTCGGAGCTGGCCCGACGTTGGTGGCCAGGCGCTTGAAGACGCCTGTTGTAGTCTGGTTGTTGTTTATCAGGCTGAGTTGGATGGTAGGGTAGTTGAGGGCGTCCTGGCCGAATCCAGGAAGGAGCTGTGAGCAGTTGACGCTTTTGGAGCCGACTAGGGTGGCGAGCGACGATCCATTGTAGCCCTCGTGGCATAGGAATTGGATGTAGGAGAGCTGGTCGGCTTCGTAGACTAGCCCGGGGTTCTTGGCCCTGGATGGGTTCAGCTGGCCTGAACCGTATGCAAACTCCGCCTCCTTGTTGACCTTTTTGCTCATCGGCGTGGCTGAAAAAAGATAGCACACGAAAGTATTCCGTTAATCACAAATTACCGTTTTTTTTTAGTTCCGCTGGTGGGCAAAAAATGGCTCTTTGACTTCACCTGTGGTGATGATGGCAGATTTGATCATGGAGGGTGACCAGTCCGGATGGAATGATTTCACATATGCCGCTACGCCAGCGACATGAGGGCATGCCATAGAAGTCCCGGACATCAGATTATATTTTGAGAACTGGGTGTCACCGTCCTGCCCAGTAATCGACTTCAACGGGGTGTAAGCCGCTAGTATGTCTATCCCGGGCGCAGCAATATCAGGCTGATCCATATTTCATACACAGTTCAAGAATCAAGTATCAAAACGGAAAAAAATTACAAAAATCCAGGTCTCCGAAACCTGACCTTGAGAAGATTTTGCGAGCCAGGATTCGGACCACGAGATGAAAATGAAGCAACGAAAGGTGCTGGGATCTTGACTTCTTTCGATTTGTAAATAACTGCCGACGGTGACCTGCATATACTCAAAAGGGAAGAAAGGAAAGATTACTTTCCCCAACAAGGTAACAAAAATATAGGGACGAAGTTGAAGAACAGTAGGATACTTGGTCGAGTGAATATAATTATAGATGACTTCGGCTGTGGTGTAATTAACCATAGTTCCCGGTGTCATAAAGATTTGAGCAGCGTCAACAAACTCTTGGCTTTCAACAATGGTTCCTGCTCCTCCAGCTAGCTTTACAATTGAATCAGCACGCCCATTTGACATCTCGCAGAAAACGAGCTTTCCATTCACCTTGCTCGGGTCTAAAGAATCATCCATGCAAAATCTGCAACGACAAAGTGAGTTTTCAATCTCATATACTCAGTCGATTGGCCAGTTTTTGATGCTAAACGATGCTGACAAGCAATATTCGATAGCAAGCAAAATTTCCCTGCAGCCAAAATCGGTGAGTTTACTTTTGGCTAATAGATTGCCACGTTAATACCTGGCACTGTCTTTGGTGTCTTTGTTCTTTGCACCATCAGCCCCGTGAATCAGAGGATACGTTTTCTTTGTTGGCTCAAATGCACTTATCCCAACACCCTGCATCGCATCCATTGGACATTGTATTTCAATCATATAACAAAAAAAATACGGCCATTGGTGACGTGCTTATTCAACTTTTACAAGCTACGTTTGAAGTACAATTCGACATTTCAAAAAGATTCACAAGAGAAATCAAAATATTGAAGGTGATATTGTTAAGGCTAAAAAATGCATATAAGAGTTTAAGCTGACAGCAATTGGGTAAACCAATATAATTCCACTTACTTCAACGGTGAGACCATTCCCCAGAGACACATTGCTCCTGAAGTCCCTGTCAATCCCACTAGCTGCAACTGTGAAAATCCAAGGAGCATGGTTGGAGACACTGCGCGCGCCAGGTCCATAATTCCCAGCAGATGCCACAGTCAAAATCCCCTTTTTCATAGCATGAAAGGACCCAATAGCAATAGGGTCCGTTGAATAATCAGCCCCAGCACCACCAATAGAAATGGAAATAAGATCCACCCCGTCATGAATTGCAGCATCAAATGCAGCAAGAATGTCCATGTCTGAGCAACCTGTGTTGACCCAACAGACCTTGTACATCGCAATCCTAGCTGAAGGTACGGCACCTCTAGCTGTTCCGTTAGCTAGGCCATAAAGGCTTGCGTTAGTAACAAGATTTCCGGCTAAGGTTGATGATGTGTGAGATCCATGTCCTTGAGTATCAGCTGGGGATAAAATATCGGATGGATCTTCAAACTCATCTAACTTAAAGTATCTTGCTCCAATCACCTTACTTCAAGGTTAAAGACAAAAAAAATGAGGAAATGGTAAGTTGCACATATTTTAAAAGAGTCTCGTCATAAGTTTACATGTTCCTTACTTATTGCATCCGGAGAAATTAGCATGGTGGTCGCAAGTTCCTTTCCATTTTGAAGGAGGAGGACCTATTCCATTATCCTTGAAGCTCTCAGACTCCATGTTGATCCCTGATAATTATGAAAAATGAAAAATGAATTATCAAATTCAATTCAGGCTTAAAGAACGCGGTTCTCCAACAACTGAATGACGAACCTGAGTCTAGAAGGCCCACAATAATGTCCCTCTCAATTTTCAATTTCCTTCTTGCGGTTTGAGGAAGCCCTAAAAAGTCCCATGACTTTGTAGTGTGCAGCTGACTATAGCCACTGGGGAAAACAGAGAGCACTGCATCCATGTCTGCAAGATGCGGAATTAAACTCTGTAATTTGGAACACGCGGATCTAAGGAGATTAGCAGGTGCATGTTAAAAACTTGGTCCTCACTTGACATCCGGCTGGCTTCATCTTGTGACAACAACGCTGCAAAAGCGTTGAAGCTTTTTGTGTAGCTATGCACTAAGGAGTTTCTAGCCTCTTTATCACTGTCAAATGTCATGTAAGCATGCTACCAACTCAGAACCGAAGAAGCAAACTAATTAAAACAGTGACAAAGGAATTTGGGCTCATGGACGAGCACATGACAAGCTGAAAGAGTACTCACTCTCCTTTCAAGGTTGTAAGAACGTCCACGTGCATCCGCGCCGCAGCGTCTTGGTCCGCCAGGTGATCACCCAGATATATGATGTAAAATTTCTGCGAAAATTCCCAAAGTACACCACATAAAAATAAGATAGTGGCAAGTAAGCGAGTAATTCATACATATAAGCTAAACGGTATATTCTTAATACCTTTTCCTCTTCAACATTAGCACCGACATGATGAGCTGCAATCACAAGTAGCAACAGACACAGATGATTGAAAATAAGAGAGCAGAAACCACCACTTATTTTCATATCTACCCAGCCAAATGATAAATTTCTCGGTTTTTTTTTAAGTTGGATGTGCAATGTTGCTGAATAAATACACCAGTTGAATGGAAACAAGCTTGTTGGACCGTGTTAAGTATTGTAGTAACAGCAACAGAAGGCTTTAACTTGACTTCTAAAGCCTTAGAGATTAAAACTCAGAAAATATTTAAAATGACAAGAGAGTGGATAGAGTTATTTAGTATGAATTTCTGCAGTGCAATATTTATGGTAGAAAAATTGTCTTTCAAATATTCATTCTCCAAGATTGAAAGGCAGTATCCCAAAAATGCATTAAAAACTTAAAGCCTAAATATCCGAACTTGCTAAAAAATATAACAGAGTTCAAGAAGAATTAACAAGCCGATGAATATTGTAACTATATCTGTTTCCACTATCAGAAATAATTTTCAATTAGTGTTGATTACAATCTCATATTAATTAGTATATCTCAGCCTGCTAAAAAGGGATATTACACTATCAGAACAAAATAACATAACTAGGATTTATCTGACTATTGTATGTTCCATTCAAAATGGTGAGTCACACAATCAAGCCAGATTTTGAGCTTTTCCTACAAGTTTTCAAGATTTTCATGGAGCCATCAAAATAAGTGAATATCCAATATCCAAAAGAATGTTAATACAGATTATTTTCCATTTGTTTACATAATATGATTTCAGCACACGGTGGAACTCATCTTAAATGTGCAGGAGTGACTTACAAGAAGGGCAGAAGCACAGGTGACTCCTCCCTTGTCTTCAAATCCAAGTGAGACCAAACTTACAAACAACTAAACCTGAAACCAAACAGAAAAAATGTTGGAATAAAAAAAACAGCACTTATCGTACCAGTCACAAACATATTTAAACTTGACAAACAATCACATACCAACAAAAATTAGTTGGTAATACCTACGAGGCTTCATCCAAGATTTGAACTTTTAACCTCAAATGAACCACAAAAAGTATCTATAATCAGCTCAACCAGATCCAAAAAAAACATCTCCTCACTAGCAACCATCTCCCAGAAAACAAATGAATCCCCATTTCGCCAACCTCTCCTCCATTTTCATCCATCAAAAAACCCATCAACACAACACCAAATTCACTGCCCCTGAAGCTTAAACCCTTCAACAGCTCATCTTCATCACACTCCAATCTCCACCAAACATCCTCCTCCTCCTCCAGAAGCACAGAACACCACACTTCCACTAAGAGGCATTTCCATAAACACCTTCCCCGCACCACTCCCATCCACCCACTTCTGATCAGGTGGGTCACGTTGTTTCTCCCACTCCGATGTTGACATGAAAAAGATAAGATCCACACATCCCTGATCACACAAACAGCTGATCAAACTTCGCGATCAGAACATCATAATCGTTACTCTGTCCTCAGCCCCATTGATTGTTCGAAAGGAATTTGGGTACGCATTTGTTGCCTTCTCCAGCTTTCGGTCAAACGTGTCCTGAAGAGGGTCCCGGAAAGCGATTGCAGAGCGCACTCATCGCCCTTTGATCGAGCTCGGCGCGCCACGCAACTCAGTTTGACCAGCGTTGAAAACTTAAATCCGAATCAAGCTCCAACCGTCAACGTCTATTCAATTTAACTTATTTGATTTTATTTCTTGAATTTGTTTTCTCCTTGTTAAATAAAAATTTCATTTTCCAATTTAAAACATGAAATTGGCAATTGAAAATATTAATTGTCTACGGTTAAAGAAGAATATGCTGTTATTTTCGAAATTTTTTTAAATATATAAATAAAATGTTAAATTACTCATGATATTTAACTCATACTCCCTCCGTCCTCTATTACATGTCGTTTAAGGTAAATTTGAGTAGATTAAGATGAAGTTAATGCTAGCGGTTGAACAAATTTAATGAATGAGTGGTTGATGTTTCTATAAAAAATTTCGTGCAAAAATCAAAATTGGTAGATGATTACTGGTGGAGAATGTATTTTTTATTGAATATGATAATAAAGTAATTAATGTTTGACATTTTAAGATAGTTGTTGACATTAAATACGCATTGAAAATTGTTAAGCGACAAGTAAAAGTGGACAAAAAAAATCGGTTAAGTGACATGTAAAAGAGGACAGAGGGAGTATATTAAAAATGGTTTAGTATTTTTGCATTCCAAAACTAAATTAAATATGGACTTATGTCCAATAATGTTTTGCTGGTTCGCAACAAGCAAAAATTGAAATGGTTTTGATCAAAACAATGATGGTTTCAACAAAACAGAATAATTTTGAATTAATTAATATCATTAATTATTTATTGAGACACTTAAAAATTATTAATTAATTCTTAAATTAATAAATTGGCTCCTTGAAATTACAATCTAATAAATATTTAGATCTGCGTAATGACCTGTCTTTTATTTTGTAACTAGGTATTAATGTCCGTACATTTTTTAAATTTAAGTAAGATTATTAATATTATATAGTATGACATTGACTTTTAAATATGTCATTCTAACATTATAAAATTAAAATCAAATTAAATATCTTTTTTTCACAATAAATTTCTTATTCTACAATATAATCTTTTTCTCTAAGTTTTTCGTAGAAGGCTGCAGTAATGATCATATATTTTGCTAATATTGTTGAATACATATTTTATTGTATTTGACTTGTATCATTCAACATTTATACGAGATTGATATTTCATTATCACTATTATGTTATCTTTTATGTAAGTGGATTGTTTTTATATCAAGTGTCGTACCATAGTAAAACTTATATGTAAAGTATTTTTTGAACACTCATCTTCTATTATGCATGTGAATTGTTTTATTGAATGTGTCACCCGAATCATGAATTATGGTGTCATTTAATACTTCAAATATTTTCTATCGGTCTTTTGATCAAGTTAAATTGCCCACGATGTTCTTAACATATGAAATTTTATCATTCATCAAAATAACAATATTTTGAGCAAATAAATCACGTTTAGAATTATATGGTGTAATATATGCATGAAATGGATCTTTTGATACATGTTTTGTTATATTGTTACTCAAAAAGTATATTTGTAACTTGACTTTTAAGAAAATTGCTTCTTCAAAACATTAATTGTCTATCATTTTAGCGATCGGCGAGTCAAATCTCATTCTAAATGATATATTTTAGTGGTCTGGTGGTAAATAAGATGAGGGGTGAATCCTGACAATACCCACGATCAGAATTCAAATTCTCTAATGGTCAAATGTGGGCGTTGTAATTTATATTTAATAAAAAAACTAAAAAAATTATATACCTATCTATTTCTCAATTTAGTCGAGGATTTTATGTAAATCTTTGCACCTATAAAATTATGCATACATTATAATTAATTCATAACAATCTGTCTATTTTGCATATTGTGATTAGCTTCTTGATAATTTTATGGCACGTATATTGGGCATTCCATGAATGAGGATGGTAAAATTATACACTTACCTTGTGATTTTGAATTTTATTCTCTTAATAAAGCCCCTGTTAACTTTTATACATATTAGCACTAAATTTTTCTTACTGCATCTCACAAAATAGAACCTCAATGCTTACGCACTAATTTTTAGAGAATGAAATTTTTATATCAAAAGTTCATAGATCAAACACTTCATACATCTCCTTAGTTATTTTTAGAAATATTTTTTTAATTGAAGTCCAATTGTATATAAAAATTTAAGATATTTATATATTATGCAACAAATAATATTTTTTATTTAATAAGAATATAAATAATTAGAGAAGTTGTAATATATTATTTATTAAAATCAAGAGAATCTGAGTATTCAATAATTTTCTTACTGCATTAATTGAAATATTTTTAGCACTAATATCATTAAATTTTATAAAAAAATAGTTGATAGATCGGATGGTTTAGTGTATTTGTGTGGATGATTTATTTTATATTTTGTTGGTGTACTATTTTATTTTGATGGATTTTGTCTTTATATGGTTGGTGGAATTTGATACAAATTATTTTGATTTAGAGGGTGAAATAATATAAATTAGATATAATGATGATAGTATCGATTAATATTAAATAAATAAAAATTTATATCACTTTCCAATGCATGAGTGATCCCATTATATTTTTATCTTATAATTTATGTAATTTTGAGCTTAAGGATTTAAAAATCTTAATTGTATTGTTAATTATAAATAATTCTAAATTATAAAGCTAAATAGTTATTAAAATCGTTTATAAGATTGACGATGAAACAACAATAATTCAAATAAAACTGAGTAATTGAGAATTAAGCTTGACGTATCATGTATAAAGTTTACTTTCAGAATAAAAAATATCCCATAATTACCTAGAATACAACATTTGATTTGTTCAATTTTATTTATTTATTTATTCTGATTGATAATTATTATTTATATTTTGAAAATAAAATTAAATAATTGTGGTTCCAATTTTCAAAAAAATTAAAATATTAAGCATCAACATTTACAAGATATTGTTTTATGTTAGAAGCTTTTTATATGAATTGGTAATCAAGATAGAAAGGAGGGAAATTATAGAAAAGAATAAAAAACTTTAATCATATTTTAAGTAGGTTCTTACTTTTGCTTTGTAGGTTAATAAAATTTCAAAATGATACACATTTCATATAAAAATATAGGAGAAAAATAAAAGTGAAAAGAATTAAGATAATAATTTTCTAAAGTAAAGCGATCAAAGTTATTTATAGAGATCGATAATTTGTTTTAGTATGGATGGGAGAAAAAAAGATAAATAGCAACAACAACAAAATTGGATAGGATTATATTTAAGCTTTCAACCAACTAAAAATTAATATAAAATATTCTATACAGTCAATGATATTCTAAATAGATTTACATGTAATGTTTTGATATTTAGTAGTCACTTATTTTTTAAAATTTTATCGATCTTAATATTTTTAATAAATTAAGAGATAAATACTTAATTAATTTTTTAAAGGAATAAGTTAAGAATGTTAATTAATTTAATTATATTAAAATAGTTAAGTTAATTAAGCTAAGTCTGATAGAATTAAAATTTTGAATAGGATAAGAATTGTGACGGATTTGATTAAGATTAAGATAAGTGGGATGAGATTACTTTTTTTTTTAAAGGGGATCGATAGTGGTTCCCGACTTCCTCTTAGGATGAGATTACTAACGTCAAATTTGGGTAGGATTAAATTTTTCTTAAGATCTATAATTAAAAAAATTAAAATAAAATAAATATAAGAGAATTAAAAAGAGTTTGTCACATAGAATTTTTATTAAATGAAACATTATGGTGCTCCGCTTTTATTTTAATAAATATCTATAGATGTTATGTCTACAGATAAAAAAATTATAATGTTTCTACTTTTGATTTTAATATATAAACTATGAATTGAAAAGTATTTATATTGTGATCATTTTAATATTACTCACGCATGTAAAAATATTTCTACAATAAAAAAATATTATCGTTCCCCATATTTTATGAGAACAGTTTAAGAATTTGAGCATTTATTACCTAAAATAAACACGTTCGCATCTTCTCATTATCGCACGTGCGCCTCACGTGATAACGATTCATTCATGGCAGACAACACCCTGTAACATAACATCATCGTCCGCGTCATCGACAGTCAAGTCCTGCTGCGCCAGACACAATCCAGTCCACCCCATTTCTCATCATCGTCGTCACCACTCATAAACTCAAAACCGAAACTTCCACCCGAGCCCATCCGATCCGTACCCATGTCAGACCCGGATCTCTACTCCCCGCTCCTCACCTCCGACCCCCAATCCCCTACCCATATCATCACCATCCAGCACCCCGACCCCGAGCAGCTATACTCGCCGAGCCTCCACCGCGACGGCGCCGACTCTGCCTCCCACTCCGGATTCGACAACCCTTTCGGCTTCCTAGGCTCCGGGGATTTTTGCGTCCCTGGGTCAACTACGGTCAACCCGTTTAAGAACCACACGGAGCGGATTGAGGGCGTGTACGAGTGGGTGAAGATTGTCATCTGCCTGCCGATTGCGCTGATCAGGCTTGTCCTGTTTGTGAGCTGTTTGTCTGTTGGGTATGTCGCGACCAAGCTGGCGCTGTCTGGATGGAAGGATAGGCACAATCCCATGCCCAGATGGAGATCCAGGGTTATGCTGATTACCAGATTTTGCTCTCGGTTCATACTTTTTTCATTCGGGTGAGTTGAGCTTGGATCATTTTCATTCCCTAGTTCGTAATTTTATTCGTTTTTTTAAGCTTGTTGAGAAGTTTAGCAGTACAGAGTTTTGACTTGGACTGTTTGTATGGTGAAAATTTGTGCTTCAAGTCTGGCAGGTAGACTCCAGTAATGGACTGTTTGCCAGTAAAATGATTCGAGAATGGCGAAAATTCTCATTTTCAGCCCAACTTTCAGCCACTGAATTGTTCGAAGTGTTTTGGATTTGGTTGTTTTATTTATGGAGTTATGCAGATGCAAGTCTGAATTTGAGCTATGCTTTCAGCTACCAAATTGTTTCCCAGTGTTTCAGTATTCGGTTGATTCATTTTTTTTACGATATGGAGTTATTTTGTTTATTTTTGGAATTATGGCAGATGCAAGTCTGAATTTCTAATGCAACTTTCATGTACCAAGTTTTGTCCCGGTGTTCGGTCGTATCATTTCTTGGACATGTCGTGATTTCGTTGGTGCTTTGATGATTTATGTTAACTGTTTCCATGTATGGCTATTTCATTGCTATGATAAAAAGTTGTTTTGTTGGACCATCGGTTACGAATGTTTGCTCTCATATGTGGGTTGCAGATATCATTGGATTAAGCGGAAAGGAAGACCTGCGCCGAGAACAGTTGCACCCATAATAGTGTCGAACCATGTGTCCTACATCGACCCCATATTCTATTTCTACGAGTTGTGCCCTACCATTGTGGCCTCGGAGTCGCACGACTCGATGCCATTTGTCGGGACTATCATCAGGGCGATGCAGGTAGTTGTAAAGCTGAGGCATTCTTCGGTTTTTTTGTTTGTAGGCGGTTTAAGTTCTTATGAAGCGTTTGTATTGTTTCTCGATGAAGGTCATTTATGTCAACAGGTTTTCTCCATCGTCAAGGAAACACGCTGTTAACGAAATAAAGGTAGAGTTTCTTTATTCGCTTTTCATTTACGATTCATCGAACCGTGGCCCATAACTTGATGAAATTCCAACCTTTTGAGCAAATATTTTTGCTTACGTATTTGTTTAAGTATGCTATTTGATATCGAGTGTTCCAATCAAGGATCTGAATACAGAGAAAGGGCGGCTGCGACAGATTCCCAAGAGTATTGTTGTTTCCCGAAGGAACCACGACCAATGGAAGAGCAATCATATCGTTCCAGCTCGGTGCCTTTATTCCTGGGTACCCGATCCAGCCTGTCGTCGTCCGCTATCCTCATGTGCATTTTGATCAATCCTGGTACCTGTTTACCTTTTCTATAGTTCTTTTACATTATCAAATATTGCGCTCCATTTTTTGGTCGATTTGCATCTTAAAATGTTGCTCTCGTTTTAACTAAGGGGGCTCATATCGTTGGGGAAGCTCATGTTCCGAATGTTCACGCAGTTCCATAACTTTATGGAAGTATGTTCCCTCACATATGTTGTCACTTTGTATGATATGTATGACGTAATCGCACACCCGTTTAATGTTGCGTAAATCGACATTTTTTTTGTGGTGCAGGTCGAATATCTTCCAGTCATTTATCCGCACGAGAACCACAAAGAACATGCCGTTCGTTTTGCTGAGAAGGTAGGGATTTGAATCCTATTAATGTCCCGCTTATTTATTTTTTCAATTGCATTGTTACCTTAATTATAGCTCTCAATGTGCACTCTTATGTAACGTTAATTACTTCAACGGTTTTGGTTTATATGTGATTGCAGACCAGCCATGCGATTGCGTCTGCATTGAACGTCGTACAGACCGGTCATTCTTATGGCGACCTATTGCTCCTCATGAAAGCATCTCAGTCAAATCAGGTGCGCCGCTCTCGGTTGAATCGTTTTATCAAATCTGTGTACTCATAAATAGGTGAAGTTCCACGTCGTAGAGTTTATGCTTTCGTTACTCGTAAATAGGTGAAGTTCCGTGTCATAGTGTTTCTACTATTGTTGTGTACACTCTTGCTCAATTTAAGATAGGAAATTTCTGACACTGATGTATTGTGCATTTGATTTGCAGAATAACCCTTCAAATTATCTTGTCGAGATGGCTCAAGTAGAATCGGTGCGTCTCTACATTGACATTCTTAGATTTTTTTATTTTATTTTTAATGGCTCGCTAGCTTGCTTAGTAATCTTCACTTTTGAATTTTTGAGATTTCAGATGTTCTGTAATCTTTGTAAATTCATACAACCGTGAAAACTGTGGCTAAGTTGCCTAATGCTGACTCCTTCTAATCTGTATTTCATCTTCAGGTGTTCCACATAAGCACTTTGGAAGCGGTGGAATTCCTCGAAAAGTTTCTCTCCATGAACCCGGATCCAAGGTACCGTTAAGTGACGAAGCTACATATTTTCCCTACAGTATCAAGGTCTGTTTGAGTTTGATGAGTGCGCTTGTGATCTTAACATCTGTTTTTCCGCAGTGGTCGTGTGCATTTCGATAGTTTCCTGAACGGACTAAAATTGAGGCCATGTGCCCTCTCCAAGAAGGCTAGACTTTTAGATCCCCAAGCTTATATGATTTTTCAGACCTTCCATAGATGGATGGTTTCTTTTTCTTTCTTTTTTTTTGATTCGGTCATTCGACTCTTTTATTGCAGATATTCAAATTCATCGATCTAGAGAACAATGGATTCATAAATTTCAAGCAGGTAGTTAGCATTTTGCCATTTTTACGCTCCAACCAATTAATACAGCGCAGTAGTGTTCCTGTTCCTTGCATGGATGCGATCCAGGCCTCATGGCTTTCGTTGTGTGCAGTTCTTATGTGGATCAGCTCATGTGATGAACCTGCCTCTGTTCAGACAGGCTTGTGAGTTAGCCTTCGCCGAATGCGACACCAGTAGAAGCAATTCCGTATCACTCCAAGATGTAAACATTTCTCCTTCTCGTCCGCTTTGTTATTTACAATATTAATTTTTCTTATCAACTGTGTTTTTTTTTCATGTACTAAATCTTTCGTTCCTTTTTAATATCATTATCACAGTTTCAAGAGCTGATTAGACCTGCAATCCCGGACATGAGCGACGAAGAGGTAAGAGACCCGACTCGCATTCCACCCCATCAAGTCGCAGCATTCTTTATTTTTAGTCACACAGGCTTCTTACTGACGTAGTGATTTCTCAGATTTCGGATCTGTTCGATTTATTCGACGCTGACGGAAACGGGAAGGTCAGCAAGGACGCTTTCATCTTATGCCTGAGAAAAAACCCTCTCCTCATATCCATCTTCTCCCCCTGTCTGCTCTCGAACAAAGATTTACTGGAAAGATGGTGACGAAAATGTAAAGGTTCGTTTTCCGAAAGACCCAAGTCCTGTATTTTATTTGCCTTAAATTGGGAGTTGAGTTGCTCGAGCCCTGCCCACGTCTAGAAGAAAATGACCGCGGTAGATTATTTGAAATCCTCGTGCATTTTCAGTTTCTTGGGTTGATTATTATCTAAAAAGAAATATACTCTGTATTTATTTTTTGTCTCGTCGTCCCAGACCCGCGATGGAAATTTCCTTCCATGTATAAGACATATTTGTAAGACTCAGGGATCGTCTCACCCGAACCGATTATGTGCTATATGTACAGTGAGGTCTTGGCTCAGCCGCAGCGCAAAAACTTTTTTTATTTACAGTTGTTAGAAGGGTATTTAAATTTATAGCGATGGAGTTATGATCTATCACGCTTCAAAATTACGGGCGCAACTATCACATTTCAAAATTTTCGGGTTTTTTCAGTTTCTGAGTGTTTTGTGAATAAGCATTTTTCAGTTAAGTCATGAATTATTTTTATCAAATTACTAACCCTTAACAATACTAACCTAAGACCACTGTCGCATGTTTCCTTAACCCGTCACCAACCTGTTGCGAATTCGCTGATGTATCGGCCGATTCGTCTTCTCTCCAGTCTCATCCTGCGCATCTCATTAGACGTTGGTTCGTTGGAATCTCCATTTTCTTCTCGATGACCATCTCTACCATTCTCACCACTACGACTACGCAGCGCATTTGAATTTGCTCAAATCTCACATCTAAATCTTCAATACATTACTATGTATGATTTTGATATCGGAATTTTGATGGACTGATTTCTCTTCGTGCGATTGCATTTTTTTCTTGATATAGCGACATTGAAGAGTTTGAGCACCGTCTTGACCGACGCTGCCTTGCAGCTTCCTCGTCTCAAAGTAGATACTGCCGACAACTGAAGGGACATGAAGTGGACATCTCCTAAAGTTGTTGTGATTCCCAACTTCTATCTCCCTTTGCGTAGGTAGAGATGTGAAAAATATGACATCTGCAGAAGATATTGTAGATATTCAGGCGGAGTGTCGTCGTTTGGAGACGCGCGTAGCTGCATTTGAATCCAGGAGGAGCAGAGGGCAAACGTTTTGAAGGAGGAGAGCACAACCTCAAGTTAGGGGTGTACAACATCCAGTTCGGATCAATTTCATAAGAGATCTCGGATCGGAATCGGTATATCGGAAAATGATCTGAAACTGGATCGGAATGGACTGAATCGGACCGAATCGAATGATTCTGGTCTGGTCTTTGGTCCATCAATTTTTAGGATTCCGGTTTTCGGTCCGGAGCGGAGCGGAATGAACCGGTTTGGTAATTTTTTAATAAAAAATTTTATTTTTATTAAAATACTTATATATATCTTATTTAATATATAAATAAAATTATTTTTAGTTCACATTTACATTAAAATTTAATTAATTTTTTATGAATCCCGTCCAAACCGGTCCGGTCCAGTCCAAAACTGAAATTTTCCATTCCGGTCCAGTCCAGACCGATTCAAATTCGGTCCGGTCTTTGGTCCTTACCATTTAACGATTCCGGTTCCAATCCGGTCCAGTTTTGGACCGGTGAACACCCTTACTCAAGTATCAAAACATTATCGCATTTATTTTGAAAGGTTGTTGTAATTAACAACCACTTGTACTCTTCCCACCAAGCTTGCTCTCCTGTCTTATATAAGCCCTCATCCTTTCATTCATATGTAATCCGATTTCTGGTTAATAAAGAATTATTTGAAATTTGTCAATGTCTTCTAGAGATTTCTAATATGGTATCAGAGTGGATTTTAGCCGCACCCCTAAATAAATTAGTCTAACGTGTCGGTTATGTCCGCATGAGGTCTCACTTGCGAGAAATTGGAGATGTTGGTAGTGCATACTAAGGGCTTGACCCACATCACTCATATGCTCAAATCAAAGCAACTTATAATATAGTTGGACTCTACCACTAATTATCAATTAATTTTGAGTGTGGAACTAGCTGTACTAATATGGTATCTGAACAGCAAAGGAGATTGATCGCTGACGGAATCTGATGATTCTCCGACGAATTCTACACAGGTCAGTTACTGAAAGTCTTAAACTGTTGTGATTGATTTCTTGATGATTTTGATTGAATCTTGCGCAAATCTCTTCACTAAACCCTAGAAGACATTTCGTACACTACCTATGAGTAGATTTTCTCAGACTATTGCTAGTTAAAATGATAAATAATTCACTAAAAACGCTAATGATTCACCAGTGATTGCTGATGCACCAGTATCTGAACTTTTGTTCAATTGAATCCTCGATATTCTTTCTTTATAAGACCTTTGATTATGTTGGTATAAAAATTAGAAATATGATCTTGGCTGGAACTAAAAAAATTTATCATTGGAAGAGAAGTGTTATCATTGGAACGGTTGAAATCCCTGGAGAATCTTTTAAATTATAACTGGACTACATGTGTTGCAGTGATACAGAAGTTGCCTGGGTTCTTAATATATTAGCTCCTGATGTAGCAATAGTTGTAGCTTATCAGTCTAAGACAAATGAACTTTGGAAAGTTCTGTGCACAAGATAAGGTGAACAAAACAGGTCCAGACTATTTCATCTAAGGCAAATAATAGCAAATACTCATCAGGGTGATCTGGCAATGTCACCCTATTTCTCCAAACTAAAATATTATAGGATGAACTAACAAATATGTCCTTAAGAAGATCATGTAAGTGCTCACCTGAGTTACATCAAAGTTTGGCAACTTACGCTAAGGATGAAAGAATTATGAAGTTTTTTTATGAGTCTAATTGAACAATATGCTGCTATCAGAAGTCAGATATTACTAATTAATCCACCTCCATCACTGAACACTATATACAACATGTTGTTGCAACATGACTGAGAAAATGTATTCAGTGAGAGCCTTATCTGAACTTGGAATGGCAGGTACATTTCAGTGCTTCTCTTATATAATTGATTCAAAAACTTAGATTTTGGATTATGGCGTCACTCATCATATGACCTCTAACTATTCAACCTTAGTTGATCATATATTATTCTCATCATTGATCAAATTACCTGATGGAAACTCAGCTGCCATCACACACAGTGGCACAGAATTTCTTCCCATTTGATCATCCTTCATAATGTTTTATATGTTCCATTCTTTCAATATAATCTCATATCAATATCTCAACTCTTAATTGACACAAAATTTACCATAACATTCACTCAATCTACCTGTCTTTTTCAGGACCTAAAATTGGAGAAATTAAAAGTGATTGGTAGTTAAAGACCAAACTTTTATTACTTACTCTCTTGCCAACCAAAACAATTCAACCATCTCCCAATCTGATCTCTCTACACTAAACTCACGAAAATGATGTAAGTACACTTTGGCACAAAAGACTTGGTCATGCTGCTTTAAACTGTTTACAACAAATTCCCAATAATAGAGTAGTCACTCATACTGATATAGATACATGTGAAGTTTGTGAAATGCCTTTTGAAGGAAGCATTTTGTCGGAGAAAAAGATGTTCAAGTACTTGATGACAATGATTTCATGTTGGTCTCTCGTTAATTATTAGTTTCTGTTTCATTATCTTTGGAATTTTTCAACACCATGAAAAT
Organism: Kalanchoe fedtschenkoi; assembly: GCA_002312845.1. Taxonomy (NCBI): domain Eukaryota; kingdom Viridiplantae; phylum Streptophyta; class Magnoliopsida; order Saxifragales; family Crassulaceae; genus Kalanchoe; species Kalanchoe fedtschenkoi. Next base: position 486,237 of record NQLW01000022.1, read on the forward strand.
ACAAATTAAGAGTTATGTTTTGCTTAATCATTTGAAATCATAAAAAATGTCGTTCGATTCACGGCTTTCCTTGATGTCGCAGTAATAGACTTCAATGCGCAGTCCATTATCGAACAGTCGAATTCTCTTATGGTTGGAAAAAAAATTAAAAAAAAAGGTTGGTTAAATATAAAAAGTCTACCAGGCTGCAGGAGAGCCAATGGTGGCTCCACAGGAGCAAGCGGAGGACAGCAAGAATGATTCCGATGAGGGAATGGAGGACGACCAAATGTTCAACATGGATAAGTATATATACTGATTCAGAATTTCAGATTTTCAGGAAAAAACAAAATCAAGCTAGCGGTGGCGACATCACCAAGAGGCACAACTCAACCTTTTCGTTCTTTGAGTGCTATCACTACTAGAAATCTTCATACAGCAAAACATACACAAGTTTCACCACTTCTGTGTATCTAAAATCTTTGTCTAAATTACATATACTCATGCTGTTGGTAGGATTCAGAAACCGAAACTGTTGCTTGAAGATTGCTTTTGGATGGCTCGGTTGGTGTTTATTCTTGTCCAATAAAAAGTTTTGACTGTCTTGTAATTTCTCGGCTGTGTTCTTCTTTTTCTTGGTCTATTTCGCTGTAGAGAAGTCGGAGGTGCTAACGGTATTATCCCACCTGGCGCAAGCATTCGCGCATCCACAGAATGGAAAAGGAAACGAGCAGGTCGGCCATCGCATATGGAGCATTGTCCAAAAGCGGATCCTCAATGCTAAAAATGGTCCGGACCCTAAAGACTGTGAGCTGGACGCTCTGGAGCTTCGACTCCATACATCAGGGTAACATGGGTTAGTGACTTCAGGTTTGTTTTGTTAAGGAGGGAATTAATAATTAGATAAAAGGGTATTAAGATTTAATTAAAAATTATTTATTCACAAAATAGCCTCAAAACTGCAAAATTTGATAGTTGCGATCGTAATTTTTGAATGAGTGGTAGTTCAGACTTCTTTTTATAATTTTTCCTACTTTTTATTAACTCGACATTATGTTCTTTAGCAGTGAAATATAGGATGAATTTGTTGAAGAAACTACACATCTGACCTTGTTGAGATCCAAATTGAAGGCAGGGAGCGTTCAAATTTCCGGCCACGGGCATCTCCGGCCGCTGTCATGTCCACACACTGAACCTTGACACATGGACCCAAGTAACAGAGCATTCTATGTATTATTACAATACTTTCGATAATGTTAGAAATCTTGAAGCAAGACTTGCAGGAGGAGATTTGTCACTTGTTATATTTTCGTTAAAGATAATAATTTTGTTGATAAAAATTAAAATTACTGTCCATAATAAAAAGCTACATGCATTTATTAGTCCCCTTCCATATTAGATATTATTTCAAGAATACCTTGTTTTCTATCAAGACTACCCAACCTTTTAGTTTGTTTTCAGCAATATCCTATTTTTCTATTTCCGTTGTTAGTAACAGCAGAACGATATAGCAAATCCGCTGTTAACAACAGCGGATTGCTTTTTAACATATTTTCGCTATTAGTATAAGCATATTCCGCAGGTAGTGATCG
>NQLW01000022.1:487890-510261 GCA_002312845.1 Kalanchoe fedtschenkoi
CTGAAAACAAACCAAATGGTAGGATAGTCTTGATAGAAAATAATGAAAATATATAAGGTATTCTTGAAATAATATCTCCATATTACTACCTCCGTCCTTTATTACATGTCGTTTAAGGTTAATTTGAGTAGATTAAGGTGAAGTTAATGCTAGCGGTTGAACAAATTTAATGAATGAGTGGTTGATGTTTTTATAAAAAAATTCGTGAAAGTAAATTTGGTAGATGATTACTGGTGGAAAATATATTTTTATTGAATATGATAATGAAGTGATTATTATTTGACATTTTAAAAAAGTTATTGACGTTAGATACGCATTGAAAATTGTTAACTGACAAGTAAAAATGAATAAAAAAATTTGATTAAGTGACATGTAAAAGATGATAAAAAAATAATAGATAAAAGGCCGGGATTTGATGTGCAGAGAATAGGTGATTTATAGGCAGTGCCTTCGTCGCTAAAGATAACTCTTTTCCTTGCTAAAAGTTAAGATTGTTAGAAAATCCCCAATGTCCGTTAATAACAAATCCCCTAAAATGGGCTTTAGTACTTTTAACTTGACTCACTCTAATTCATTTTGAAATTACATAGGGTTACTATTTTTCTCAACATTTGGTCCTCAGTTTAGAAAACAGTTCGGCAAACTAATAAATAAATAGAGGCTGATATTTTTACACAGGTAGAAATTCTGAATTTACATAGACATTATTTGAAGAATCTGATTAGTTGTGCATGTAAATGTCAACTTATTGGCCTCTTAGATAAACATATAAAAACCCACAGCCATGGATGGTACAAGATTGCATTTGAGCAAGTCATGATCGATCTCTCTAGCAGTGCCATCCCTGGATAAAGTTCAGCTCGTCAACAACGTTGTTGGCCCTAGATGTCGTCCCCTCCTCTCTCACATAGTGGTTTTGAGGATACCTATCGTCGAACACGATAAACAAAAAAATTGTATTAATAAAATCGGGGTATATTTTACCCTAATGTTATTTTTTTCATGAGAAATAAACTAGGGTTCAAGAAATGATAAAATCTTTTATATTCGATAATATTATTGTCAAGAAATGGAGTACCCCATTTCCAGGACTGGCTCGGCCATCTCGCACTCCATGAGGTTGGGGTGAGTCGGTTGGAGCGGGAAGTTGGTCCCTGCCGAAGCTGACGCATTGTACGTGTTCCATAACGCGTGGTAGGCTTCTCCTTCCGCCTCGATTTCCATCTTCTGAAATAATGCCAACAAGTGGGTCACATAGCAAAAACACAAAGACAATGTTTGAAAAGGGCATGGTAATTGAGAGACCTTCATCTTGAGCTTTTTATTGATTTCTCCGAGATGGCGTTCCTGTAAAAAATAATTTCATAAAATCACTATATTTACATATACCAAAGTTGATTCGATAGTGTCTAGTCTTGACACGATTTTGTAGTTGATTCTGTATGACATCTACTACAACAAAAAAAAGTGTAGAAAACCGTTTAATCAGGGTTTTTCAGTTACCTGTTTTCGTAGGGATTCCATTCTCTCATTCACCACCTGGGTCTACAACAAATAAAAACACATAGCAGGTATATGTAAATAAGAATCGAATGCATATAGTAGCGTAATATATACACATCGACTATACATACATACATATGTAATTTTCATACACCATTTATATATATATATATATATATATAGCAACCTTTTGTGTTTTATAGTACAGTGAAATAATGGAGCAAAAATGTTTTTTTTAGAGAGAGAGAGAATATATTTTAGGTTTACTAATTACCTTCCTAAGCCTAGTCTGAGCTAGAGATACTTCAATCTGCTTCTCTAGTGCATGCAGCTCCTTAATGCTCAATGGTTCAAGATCTTCCCCTAGTAAGTTCCTGTTCACTCAGTAACAGTACAAGAGATCAAGAATCTACCAATAATAACTCAGTTCCAGATATATATATTTAGCTACAAATAATATATGTAAAAATCTTTTGTATTTTGATCGAATACGTACTCACCGCTGTGTACGCTGGAGGGCTTCACATTTGGCCTGTAGTTTTTGCACCTCATGGTATGCACTCTGCACGACACATTAGTTATTCATAAATGTATTATAAAGTCGAAATCCATAAAGCCATGAAAGTGGTCACTATTCACTTTTGGCAAAATTGATTTAACCGTGTCCGAATATTATTCAGGGCTGCAGGCAGTACCTGAGCTTCACGGTGGAGACCGCCTGGCGGTGGAGCAACCATGCTTTGGTATCTCTCCAGTATCTTCCCTATTCTGCGACATCAGCAATAAAATTTTAGAATGAAGATGTAAACTAATTAAACTTCAAATTTTCATCATTTTGGTGCTCAAAAAATAAAAATTATACTCTCCAGCAAAAAAATATAAAATAAAAATTATAGCATATGTATGTGACATGAAGAAGAGGGTCAAAGTCTCTGGGAATGAGCACGAGCGTGATAGAGAGAGCTCTAATGAGATATGAGCCATGTGAAACCTGACAGAATATCATCACAATTTGTTGCAGATGGTTGATATAGGGTTCTGAAGAGAGGATCAAAGTGGCAAAATGAATGCATAAATCCATTCTGTTCTTCCATCTTTGGTAGCCATCATTTTTTCCACTGCCATTGCATGTGGATGTGTAGGAAATAGAAAACCCTTTTTATCGAGGAAAATTCACTAACAGATCAGTTAGGTTAATTAATTAGCCCATACTCTCAGAGAAGACCCTCCCAAGCCAGGTAACTTTTTTCTTGAAATTAGATAAAAAGGGTTAGATAATTTTTGTTTTCCTCCTATATACATACATAGATCTCTAACTAATTAATGCATACTGTGTGTGTACTTATAATCTCTTCTATTTGTTTGCTGTGAAAATGGAAGCACTTTTTTCCAGGAAACTATGCAAACAAATTAGGTTAGTTAACTAATTAACTCAGATTCTCTCAGAAGAGATCCTCCCAGGTGATTTTTTTCTCAGAATTAGAAAGATAACTAATTGACTAATTAACTCAGACGACTCTCAGAAGAGATCCCAAACCAGGTAAACTTTTTCTCAAAATTAATAAAACGGTTGTTTAATTTTTGTTTCCTTCTTCTGTATACATATACAGATTACAGATCTCTCTAATCTGTTGTGTTTGTTTGCTGAGAAAATAGACACTTTTTTTCCTGGGAAAAACACAAGCAAATTAGGTTAGTTAATTAATTAACTCCCACTCTCAGAAGAGATCTTCCCAACCCAGGTGACTTTTTCTCAAATTTAGTAAAAAGGGTTAATTAATTAATTACCTCAGACTCTCAGAAGAGATTCTCCAACCCAGGTGATTTTTTCTCAAAATTAGAAAAAGGGGTTAATTAATTGATTTAAACTCAGACTCTCAGAAGAGATCTTCCCAATTTAACTCAGGTGATTATTTCTCTGAATTACATAAGACGCTAGGGTTACTTAATTTTTGTTTCCTCCTCCGATTCAAAGCTTGAACTGTAACCTTGAGAAAAAGCCGGGTCAATTAATATGTATGGTCAAAACCAACCCGTGTGAACAAACGAATTAAGCACACCCAGAAAGAAAGAGATTGAAACTTTTGAGCCTTTGTGACTCGAAGATCCAAAAGGCAATAGCAGGAGATGCACATCAAAAGTACGTACGTCAATGAATGGGTGAGAAGAGACCCCTTTTTTGTATGTAAAAGTAAAACCCACTTGTGGACACAGCAAAAGGAATGAGATCAGTCATCGTGATCTCAGAGACATGTTGAATGAAATGACACATGGGAAATCGGTCTCACAAAACCCCTAGCAGCAGATCTCAGCAAAATCATCAATTAGGGTTTTTTTGGAAAATTTTCTGAAATTTTTGGAAGAACACATTAAAAATAAAATCTACCTTTGGCCTGGAGAGGCAAACTCATAGAGCTTGTCGGGCCGGTCGCCGGAGAAGACGATGATTGCAATCTGGGCATCGCAAAGCACAGAAAGCTCAGTGGCTTTCTTGAACAGTCCGGTTCGTCTCTTTGAGAATGTCACTTGCCTGTTCACTTTGTTTTCTATCTTCTTGTGCTCAATCCTTCCTCTACCCATTTCTCCAACTCTCAATCTCCTGCTCTGAAAAACCAGTTGAGGGTTTTGCAGCTGCAGAGATTGGGATGCTTGAAGGAGGAGGAGAGAATTAAGGGGTTGTAGGAAAAAGGACAGATTGAGACGTTTAGAGAGAGAATGGAGTGATTTTTTGGGGCTTGGAATTGGAAATGAATGTGTGGTTTGCGCAAAAAAATTGAGTCATTTTGTAAAAATCTTCTTGTCTTCAGATTTCGATTCCCAGGATTTAAGTTGTTGCAGATCTGATAATTTTTTTTTTCATGACAGAATTAAGTGATTAAAAAAATTTATTTATTACGCACACACATTCAATTAGGAGGCTAATTTGATTTTGTGTTCAAAGTTTCTGCATATATTGAATTCGAGATGAGTGTTTTGTCAAATTAACTCTCTAGTTGCATAAATTTGTATTGGTCTGGGCATTTTACGTCAATAAATAAATAATTGTTATATGAGTTTACCCTAGATGATCAAACTAAATTTTGTATCATGATCAATGATCTAACTTGTTGGTTTTCTCATGGCTTATTCTCAAACAGCATATCAAGAATGTGAACTTCAAGCTGGAAACGTAGGTTTTAGAGAGAATATATATATATATCATTGGGAAAGTTAATTTGCGACGATTGTTGAGCGAAGTTGCAAAAGCCCTACATTTTAGTATCATTCAATTTCGAAGGACCATGTTCAACAATCCATAATATATAATAGAAAAAAGGAATAAATAGGAAAATTTTCAGTAAACAATTTTCCTTCCATTGTGCATATACAAAATGAAAGGCTAAGAATTTTCTTTTTGGTTTTATTTTCTTCAAAATATAAATTACAGCGCAAAAGATTTTTTATATTTTTGCAAAATCATTTCGATATTTTTCTTTGCTACCAACAAATGCAAATTTACTTTTCATATTCTGCATATATTCATTCTCCAACCTGTTTTCTGGTTCAAAACAAATAAAACCCTAGTCATTATCAAAACTTTTTCTCAAAAACTATCCCTAAAGACGTTTCTTCTTATACAAAAAATGAATGTATGCATTTAATATCATTATTTTAATTTTTTTAATATTTGATAAAGTATTAATTATAGCCTATGACACATAGTATATTCAATTACATCAATTTCATACCTTAAAGTTTGCAGTGCCTATCTGCCCTAATTTTGATCTCTGTCAAATGTCAACTTCATTTTGACATCTTGAAATCAGCTGAACCATCATGTGTTAACGTGCAGGTTTTGACTTCCCAAAATTCGTTATTAGCACCAAAGCTAGGGTTTCGGTCCCTTGTTGTCACTGATTGTATAACCCATTTTCAATTCAGTTTTAAATGATTTTCAATGTCCAAATTTAATTATGTGTGGATTTGATCCTTAATAATGATAATATTTTCATATTAACGATCATAAGTTGATCAATAGTGTGAGGGCTACTTTATATTTTTAGGATTTTTTTTTTTTGCGGTGGTCAAGGATCGCACATCCTTTCATCTTAATAGTGACGCTCGTACTCACTACGGGTCAATTCAAGCGCATCTCCAGCGTATTTAAGAGTAAATGCGGTACCACAAAGACTCGAACTCAGGACCTTGGTGTTGTTAGACAACACTCTTATGATCATACTCTCAATTTATGCTTTATGATTATTTAATTAGTCTCGATCAGTCTGATTTAAGGAAAAATACCAGTGATAGAAAAACAAAATGAAAATAAATTTTCTCACAGCAGTTTGATTTTCTTTTGTGGCAAGTATCAATGAAAATGTATTTTTTCTAAAACGAATCCAAAATTTACATAAAATTTTCTATCCGGCTTAATCTCTCAAGATTTTTCATAGAAATTGAATAAAGAGAATTCCATCAGTTTTTATCTTATTTCCCATGGTGCAAACTAAATATCAACCTGAAACATACATATGTGGTACGTGAGACATGATTTAAATGCCATTTGTGATACTGTGAGGGCGCGGATGATCGGATTACTCCAAACCAGAAGACAAGCTGCGGGACAGCTTGAAGAGCTCATTTAGTGCCGAGGACCTAGGTTGAGCTGGAGAGAGTTACTAACTGAGATTGTGCAATGGATAAAAAAAGGTAGAACTAGTGCGGATATTTGTTTTTCGGTAGCTAGAAGCCGCACACTCCTCCACCTTGATAATGACACTCTTAATTATTGCATCTTCATAATATCAAAGCACTAATGTACCACTTAAGTACGATTTCATGGTTTGAGAATTGTTAGACAACATCTCAAATCATTAAATCAACGTTATGTTGGTGCGGAATTCAATTTATATCTTACGCATCATCAATACTTCTAATCAACCATAGTAAACCACATAACAAAAAAAACTTGATTAACGAATTAACCCTAATCTGTAACCACAATTCTATCTTAATTATGAAAAAAAGTAACGTAAGATGATGAATTAAAGTGTTAATCTTCAAGTAATTTTAAAACTTCCCATCAATTAAAAGATGATCAATGCACAATATGGTCAACGTTTTTCAATTGAAAGCAACCACAGGGGTCTCTAGCAAGCTAGGGGCCTGGCCACACCAGCCTACTGGTTAGGGTTTTTTCCATACTTGGAAACCCTAGAACGGCATTTGCTTCCTGTTCACATTGCCACTTCCAGCCAGGCCATATCACCATCCCCACATCTCCATCCATCACTCTCACCTCAACCCCCTTTGCCATTTTCCAACCACTCAATGAATGAGATCCCACCATGTGTAATATTGCTACCCTTGTGGGTTCACAGTTTTCTCCAGAGGGTTCTACAAGTTCTCGGCTATGATGGCGTGTGGAGATTTTGTTCTTGATTTCTGTATCTGGGATGAGTTTAGGCATGTTAATTTGTAGTGCACAGTTTCACATTGTAGCTGCTTGTTGAATCTCATGTATAGCCAGCCAGCTAGCAGCCCCATTATTGCTATATATTAAAGTGGGTGATGTGATGATGAATTATTAAATTTAAAGCCAAACTTCAGGGTTTCTTGATTTTAATTAAAGTTCTGTTTGATTTAAAATTTAGAGGTAATGAAACTCTGTGAGAAAGTGAGAAGAATTTTCAATATCCATTTGCAATTTCAAGAAAAAAGCACATATTTTGCCTTGAATAAATAATTAGTTTGTGATTTGACCTTGTAGAAATTTTCTGTAATTACAGATAAAAATGTGTATAAAACTAGCCATTTGACATGATTTATTTATTCATTTTTCTTATTACTTAATTAATTGAAATTAATAATTTAACTTATTATAAATTTATTTAAAATTCATAATTTGATCGCATTTCAACACATCTTATTTCCTTGAATCCTAACTTCATGAAATGGAGGTGTTATAGAACACTTTAGCTAAGGTTTTAGGTAGTTTGACAATACAATGGATTGAAGCGAGATTAAATAATGAATTTTAATTAAATTTGCAATAAACTAATTTGTTAAATTATTAATTTTAAATAATTAAATTATTAGGAAAATTAAGAGCATACTTTTGAAACAAGATGTGCTGAAATCACAAATTAATTACTAATTCAAGGCAAAAAGTTTTAGCCTGGCCTAAACCGAACCAGAAAATCTATTCAAGCCAGTAAATCCGAACCTGTCCAAAGCCCAACTTAAAAAATACGAACCGGCCCGAAACGGAAGTCAGAGAATCCGACCCAACCCAAATCAAGGAGAAAATAAAATATAAATAAATAAATTCGAATATCTGAATTTTATTTATATCCAAATATATTTATTTTCGAAATCGATAGCGCTGATGAGATTCATCAATTGCGGGATGATGAAAATCGGTTAGCGACTGGGAAATCCAGATCCACCGCCGGCCGAGATTCCAGCGAGGTTTGGAGCACGAAATGCGTTCGCCAAGTTGATCTCTGCAGAGAAATGCGGATCGATTGAGCTTAATTTTTTTTTGCGCTTGTGCTGCAGGTCTTGATATAGGAAGCGAGTCGCGAGATGGCGACTCTACGCGGATTGGGGAGGAACGGAGGTGTGAGAGGTGGAGGGAGCAGAGGCGGCGGGTTTCCGTATATGGTGGCGATCCTGGTCTTCTGCTCGGTGCTGGCGCCGTTGGTGTTTTTTGTCGGTCGCGGAGTGAGGGTTGGAGGTGAGTTTGGGAGGAGTTGAGTGGGATTTAGGGTTTGGGATGAGATGAATTTGGAATGGATTTAAATTTTTTGATGTTATGCTGAGGTTTCTGAGTTGGTTGTGCGTGAGTGGATTAGTGAGCATGATTTATCACTTGCGTTTGTGTTGTCCATTTTGAATAAATGATTGAGTAGTTGTGGGAGTTGGATTTGGCGGACTTTAAGGAATTTGTTGCAGAACGGTGGTTTGTGGAATTGAATTACTTCAGATGAATAGGAGTGAATACCTTGACCACGGAACTAGGAATTTCGCATTAGCATGTTGTCTTCGAGACTTGAGAAAGAGAAGAAGGAAGATGCTGGAGTTGAAAGTGAAATGGATTGTATTAGAATTTGTGATGTTTTCTTGAGGTTTGTGAATTGGTTTTGTATGTGTGGATTGGTGGGCTCGATTAATTGAATGCACTTGTATTATCCATTTTGAAGAGATGTTTGATTAGTTGTGGGGGCTGGATTTGGTTAAGTTAGAGGAATTGGTGGCAGAAAGGTGGTTTGTTGATGAAATGAAATGCCTTGGATGAATATGAATGAATACATTGACCAAGAATACTAGGAAGTTTATATTAGCATTTGGTTTAGATATTCGAATGGTAGAGAAGAATAAGAATGATTGGTATTTGGCAGTAGTATGGTTCATTGCAGTTATTTAAATTCCTAGCAGACTGGTGTGACAGATGATTTCATTTGTTGCTATAGTTATTATGACCAAGAAAACTACGAATTTTGCATAAGCTTATTGTCTTCAACATTTGAAAACCAAACGAAGGAGAATGTTGGATAACTGGCAGCAATATGTTTCACTGTTGAGATAAATGATTGCATTTGTAGCTATGGTTACCATGTTTTGATAACTTTACCTAGCTCCATCCTAATTGGCAGATAAGAGTGCTTTTGCGTCTTCTGCTGATACTCAGGTTGATCAATGTTTCCTTTCAGCATTCTTTTTTGAATTTTATCATTACAATTTATTATCTTTACTTAACTTTGTTTTTCCTGTTTACTATAATCCGTAATGATCAATATAGTATTTAGATTGGAGAGAAAGGATGGAATTGCTACATGTTAGATCCCTTTTCTCTAAAGAGGTACATTAAGTTATCAGCTTTGATAATGGCTTATTAAGAAGGAGCTGGTTAATTGACTCTCTTAACTTATTTATATAGAGGTGTTGTTTTTACTTTATTGGGATCTCCAGGTCATTGAAGATATAAAAGCCAATACAAATGATCTGGGACCATTTAGTCTTGATCATTTTAGGAGAAATTTGTCACCTTCATGGAAGATTGTTGGAGTAGATACTCAAGATGAAAATACGATAGCTACGGATGAGGTCAGAATATATTGAATTCGTCAGATAAAGTTTCATAGTTTGTCGGTTTAGCTGCTGATTGTATTGGTTTTATTTGCCAGAATCTTGCAGATCCGGTAAAAGACGCTGTTGATGGTGGCCATGAAGTGCTAAAAGGTGACATATAAATCTTTTTTTAAAGGGATTGCTGGCTGCATATCTTATTGTTGCACAATCTGCAGAGAAGCTTCTGTAGAATCTTTCTTTCTTAGCTAAAATAAAAACGAATATCAATATAAGAAGGATTTGGTGTCTTTTGAAATTTGGCCAAAAAGTATATTGTGGGTAAAACTATTCACATTGGAGCAACATTTTGAATTGTTGGAAATGCATCTACAATATTTGATAGTTGGTTATGTTCTGCTTGAATTTCGTTTGTTTTTTCTTAATGGGAGTTTTAGTTGTTAGTTAAACAAATTTTGGTCTCTGAAGATAATATCAATGAACGTATCACATTGCAGATGATCCTCCCGGGCTTGTTGACTCACCTGAAAAGGCCATTCGAAGGGTAATCATATCACTCAGTAAACATTTTATTTACATCGCTCACAACTAATTCAGGTTGTTTCCTGGACAATTATGTGGTTGAAGACTTGCTTCCATCTGGGTTTTGACTATCAAACATTAACTTCTGCAGCGCCTACGAGAAAAAAAGCGGGAGAAACGTGCAGTAGAGTTGATAAAGCAAGATGAAGAGACAATTGTAAAGCTTGAAAACGCAGCATTTGAACGCTCTAAATCAGTTGACTCCGCAGTGTTAGGGAAATACAGTATATGGAGAAAAGAAAACGATTATGAGAATTCTGATTCAACAGTTCGGTTGATGAGGGATCAGATGATTATGGCTAGGGTGTATACAAGCATCGCGGAGCTCAAGAACAAGTCAGATTTACTTCAAGAACTGCAACTACGACTCAAAGAAAGTCAGCGTGCTTTAAGTGATGTTTCAACTGATGCTGATCTACCACCAAGGTTTTTGCTAGTTACCAATTTGTTGCCTATACTATCAATTAATGCTCAACATTTTTAACACTATAAAACCCAACCTCGCTAATTATATATTGCAGCGCGCCTGAAAAACTAAGAGCAATGGGTCATGTTCTATCGAAAGCAAAGGAGCAGCTCTACGATTGCAAGTTGGTCACTGGGAAGCTGAGGGCAATGCTTCAGTCAGCAGATGACCAAGTCCGAAGCCTCAAAAAGCAGAGCACCTTCTTGAGTCAATTAGCTGCCAAAACTATACCAAATGGCATCCACTGCTTGTCCATGCGCTTAACTATCGATTACTACCTTCTTGAGCCAGAAAAGAGAAAATTTCCAAGGAGTGAAAATTTGGAAAATCCAAAGCTTTATCATTACGCCCTTTTCTCTGACAATGTCCTTGCTGCATCTGTGGTTGTCAACTCCACAGTCAGAAACGCCAAGGTAACACAATTTTTCTAAGCAATATCCTTCAACCAAATTTTCATTACTTCTCCTTATTTTCTAGAGATATGCCCTCTATTGCTAATTTCGGAGAAATTTCATCCGGGAGAAGTATCTGCCTGAAACAACTAAAGACTCATATAGCCCATGTACCCTATCTTGTTCTGATTGGTATAACATATTATTAGCCAGCTACTAAAAATGGAAATAATGATTGCATAGAAGTTTTACCACTACGAAAATGAACAGACAAAATTGTCACAGTTTGTTCCTTCTTTCACTTTAACTGTTTGAATAACATGCCTGCATTTTTCTATTTTCCATGCAGGATCCCTCCAAACACGTGTTTCACCTGGTTACTGATAAGTTGAATTTTGGAGCTATGAACATGTGGTTCCTTATAAATCCTCCTGGAAAAGCTACTATTCATGTTGAAAATGTGGATGAATTCAAATGGCTGAATTCATCGTATTGTCCAGTCTTGAGACAGCTTGAATCTGCAGCCATGAAGGAGTTTTATTTCAAGGCAGACCACCCAACCACACTATCTAACGGGGCTTCAAACCTGAAGTATAGAAACCCCAAGTATCTGTCAATGCTTAACCACCTGAGATTCTATCTCCCTGAGGTGTATCCTAAGCTTGACAAGATCTTGTTTCTCGATGATGACATTGTAGTCCAAAAGGACTTGACTGGATTGTGGTCAGTGGATCTTCATGGGAAAGTGAATGGTGCAGTTGAAACTTGTGGGCAAAGCTTTCACCGGTTTGACAAGTATCTCAATTTTTCAAACCCCCACATTTCCAGAAACTTTGATCCTAATGCCTGCGGATGGGCATATGGGATGAATGTCTTCGATCTCAAAGAGTGGAAAAAGAAGGATATCACCGGCATTTATCACAAGTGGCAAAACATGGTAAGTATATATATGATTTCATTTCCGAATGATGTGACATGTTTCCATCTGATTATATCTGCATAAAGATGCCATTGTGTGACCTGAACTCTAGTTTAGTTGTTTAGAGCGTGTACTGAAGGGCTCTATTTGCGCTGGTGAACAGAACGAGGATCGAGCGTTGTGGAAGCTAGGAACGCTGCCGCCTGGCTTAATCACATTCTATGGTCTGACTCATCCGCTGGACAAGTCATGGCATGTGCTCGGGCTGGGCTATAACCCCAGCATCGATAAGGCAGAAATTGAGAAAGCGGCAGTTGTGCACTATAATGGAAACATGAAGCCATGGTTGGAAATAGCAATGACCAAATACAGATCATACTGGACCAAGTACATAAAGTATGACCATCCTTACCTTCGCAACTGCAAGTTAACTGAATAGTCAGGATCCCACCAGACCAAATCAGCCCCTGGATAGGCAAACTCCAGTGACGTGAACCTGGCGCTTGAACCTGGAAGTGGCCAAGCCCATTACTACGCACAATTGGTTCCTCCAGTATTATCTACATTGCCCGTCCTTCTGTTGTGATTCTTTGTAACTGAATCAGCTTTACTGTACCATATAGCATGAGGCAGAAATTCATACTTTAACAGCGGTTTGTACCATACCAGTTGAATGATGTATTGAAATATGAATGTTGTGCTTATTTGCCATGAAAAAAAAAAATTCTACTTATTTCATGTGTAGAAAACAACCAGGTAAAAGCAAATTCATCGATCAGTTATTTGCAAAAGGCACTGGAGAAACCAAGGGCTTGTTGGAGAAGAAAGCTTCCAAATTGGCCATCACAATCTCAGACACATCCGAAAACGACTCAGCTGTATAAATAGCTCTATGAGGAGAAAGCACAACATTGTCCATCTACATCAGCTCCTTGGGCACATCCGGCTCGCCCTCAAACACATCAAGCCCCGCCCCGCCAATCTCCCCATCCATCAAACACTTCACCAACTCTTTCTGGTCGATTATCGGGCCTCGCCCCACGTTTACAACCGCCCCACGTTTACAACCACACCGCCTTTCCCCAGAGCCAGTAGGACTTTCCTGTTGATCATGTGGTAGGTTGTGTCTGACAGCGCGCAACATATGATCAGAATGTCGTTTTGGGAGGCCAGTTCTTCAGCGTCTGAGACGTAAGTGTAAAGTACGGACTGCTTCTCTGCTCTCGATGTGTAGGAGATTCTGCAGCCGAATGGCTCGAGTCTTTTGGCAATTTCTGTCCCAATGCGTCCGAGACCGACTAACCCAACTCTCTTGCCACCCAACTGAAAGGTAAAAGCAAAACACAGGGTCAGTGATCATGATCATGATCATGCTAGTCAGTAAAATCATAAGAGGAACATAGATAAGGAGAGTATAAAATCTGTGCCTTTGACCCAAGAAGTCGACACTCTCCCTCAACAAGCCACCTCCCCTGCCGCACAAACCTGTCAGCCACCGATGTCTTCCTCATCACATCTAACAGCAACGACACAGCTGTCTCCGCCACATCCTCCGCTGCCAAACTGGCCGCATAGCTCACTGAAATCCCCCTCCTCCGGCACTCCTCCAGGTCAATGTTATTATACCCGGTGCTCACGTCCGCTATCATGCGCAAGGCCGGCAGCTTCTCCATGGCTTCCTTGTTTAAAGGAGACATCCCATTGCACACAACAGCCTGTATGGTTTCATACCCGGGGACCTTGGACAGGTGTGATGAGTAATCCCACGAGTTGGTAAACCGGAACTTGTGGCCATACTTTTGTTTGAAGACTTCGTAAAGAAGAAACTTGGGTTCGAATACCAGGAGGGGAAGCTCTGCTTCTGCCATTGCTAAGGTTTTTAAGTTGAAATGTTGAGAATAACAGCGTCCTAACTTAATTCTTTTTTGGAAAAGATAGTATTTATTATCCCAAGAGAAGATGATAAGTACTGTACAAATTTAGTAATTTACACATCATAAATAAACACCAGTCCAAATCCAAACTGTCTTAAATTAGATTTAGTATTCACTTTACTAAACCTGGATTTTCATATGAAGCTAAATTTGGAAACAAATGAAGTAACATTAGGCAAGATAAAAATTAAAGTGGAGACACCTTATTATGAAGAAGCGATTGGAGTAGCCTTGAGCGGAAAGCTTTCAATGGGTGGGACAACATAGGTCTCAAATAGAGATATCCAAGGTTGCGGATCATCCTGCATTATCTGAGCCGCGCGTTCAAACTCCTCCCGCAGAATTTTTATGCTTTTACGGTCTACTACTCGACCAAGGTCAATAGTTGTGTCGAGCGGATCTTCAATGGATACAAAGTGGGTATATTTCTGATCTTTTTTCCCGGTTTCCCAACCTTTAGATAGCTTGCTGCAGATTTGGAACCACACACCAGATATTTTAATATCAATCAGGTAAGCAAGAATGTTGATAAAAAATTACAGGCAATGACAACTGAAGGGTGGGATGAAGATATAAAATGTCAACTAATGCACTTGTCGAGTCACCTTGACAGGCAATTGAGTAGCAATAAAAACTTAACAAGAAGAAAAATACCAGCAACCCCATCTTTATTCATGTTGATGATAGACTCCTAAGCAACAGTTAGTTTAGCAACCACCAAACTGTTCCTAAATTTAGGGAAGACTAAGCAAACTTCTCAAGACTAGCAAAATGAGCTAAACAACTCCAAGCAAATCAGTCGACACACCTGAGCATGCTTCCAGTTCGCACAGAAACAACGTCATTCTCGTAGTCATGGTGATAAGCCCAATAATTGAAAAAGCCCCAGACCAGCTGACTGAGACTTTCATTGTTGGAGCCAAAATGACAGATTTCATCCACTCGATCAAAGAAGGCACATTCGATACCGTTCACCGTGGTCGTATAAGTTGCTAGCATTGCCTGGATCAAAAAATTTGATGAACATGAACCACTTGAGGAAGTTAACTGATTAACTATTAACAATGAAACCATAATGATATGAACGAAAGAGGATAGCTTAAATTCACTGCTGCATCATCATGGAGTTATAAACATATGGGTTTATAGTCACCTGTAAGCATGGTAGGATAACAGGCTCACGCTGCTGTAAGAAATTTATGCACATCAAGACATACCTGCAAGAGTAGTAATTTAGCCAACAACAACGGAAGATTAACCATGTCACATCTCAGACATTATAAATATGACAGATTGATGGCACCACGATTTCTTCTCACGTGTAACTGGAAAGAGTTCTGTTGAAGGGGTGGTTTACTCCTCTCGACTTGGCCCAGTGTTTCACTATAAGTGCCAGTTGCCGCAATCTCCCATCCAGCCTTGCATAATCCCGAAGAAGCTTTGTATTCACAAGAGGTAAGTAGTTGTTAACAGAAATGTCGCAAGATATTCCAGTCGACGGGTCCATAAACTTCACAATAGGAACCCTTGTCCGCACCACTGCCTTTGAGCAATAAATAAAAATTTAATAAAAATGTCATCTTTAGTTCAAACAAACAAATTAACTGATGGACAGACTCAACGGAATCAAGATCATATGCCCCTCCAACAATATGCACAGACTTAATAGCATCAAGATCATATGCCCCTCCAACAATATGCACAGACTTAATAGCATCAAGATCATATGCCCCTCCAACAATTAATAAGAAAATGAAGTAAAGTGATCTGTAGAAATCATTCACCTCCACATTCTGCAGATGACCATCTTTCAAAACTGCTGCCAACTCCAACAAGAAAGCAGACTTATCGAGATTTTCATCATCAATAGAAAGACATACATCGAGATCACTATTGATAATGCCAAAAGAGTTTTCACAAGAACCAAATACATGCAGCTTAGCTTGAGGCCATTCATTGCCAACCAGTGTTTCTAGTAAAGTTAACAACTGCTTCCTCTTGGCATTCTCTTCCTCTGTGGGTAACAGAGATATATAAATTCTTGTAAAATGCGCATTTGCTCTATCTATGTCAACTGGACAACTCAGCTGTCGTCTGAGGATCCGTACATAATCATTAATCATCTGCTTGCCTCTTGGATCGGGTCTGAGTTTTTTAAGGAACGCCTCTATCCTTTCTCTCCTTGCCATTTTCTTAAGCAACTTCTGTTCTTTCACCTGATGAATGAAACATCTAAATTGCATCATTTTGCATTACATTGCCAGCTCAATAGGCTTCATAGTTTGAACTTATAAATGGAATAAATTATTCTTTTGAATTTCCTCCTCTAAAATAATCCATGACAAAAATTTATAAATAACCACTAGGGTGCATTGCAATGATCTGCCTTCAGCAGGAACAAGAACAAGCAATAAAAGATGCCTAAGTAAATGTCTTACACACTTCTTTTTCAACTTTATCCTATCAGAAGAAATTTTATTGCCTCAGAAGTCTATAAATTTTTTTGGCAGGAAAAAGCAGTAAAAAAATCTGTATGAAAAAGTACAGGGCGCATGAGAAAAGAAATAGAAGAAAGCTTTCTTATTCCCTTTTCAGGTGTTCAACTGGGTTACAAAAAATTCTAAAATGGAAGATTTCATGCAGTCTGTAAATTCTAAACTTGAACACTTTCATGTGGTCGGAATAAAAATCATCATCACAAGTTAAAGAACTGGATAATTTCATCCTTATGAGATGCATAATAGCATTAGGTAATGCGCTGGTGGATAAAAAGAAGATGCCATAATTAACTAATATCTTCCCATTCAATGACGCACTTAAGTGAAAACATTGGAGTCCCAGTGAGTGGAACCTGAGATGTGTATTCACCGGCAAAACCTATAAAATCATTTTGTGCAATATATTTGCAACATTTCTAAGTAAACATGAGTTATATTTGTGTAAAACGTCCAATTATATATCTAACTAAACCGGAAAACTACAAATTACGAAATTTTCAATCGGGACATCCAAGACAGGCTGACAACTTTAGAAAACCTAAGCAAAGAATATCCCATTTCAGTTAACAGTAAATAACACTCGGTCAATGAAGCATTAGCTCCACCTGACACATCTATGATCACACTCAGATAATGTAAGAAGAAGACGGGATTGCAATAAGAATCCAAAAATGCATTGAAATATACCAGGTAATAAAGATTTTACCTTGTTCTTGTAATGTTTTTGGGGCCCCTTTACCTTCCCCAAAGACTTCGGTTGTTCTTTCATGTTGTTCTCCCTGTCTAGCGAGGACTTGGTCTTGTCAGGCACAGGCTTAAGGCATGTAGATTCCCTTACCCCTCTTTTCACCTCATTTCCTGATCTGATAGTGATATGCTGACTTGATGAATGACTTCTTTCATGAACTGATGATTCTGTGTGATCAGCCTGTCTACTTGACAGTAAATCCCCTTCAGATAACTCCCTGGCCAATCTCATATCTTGTTCATACCCAGAAACTGCATGATTACTAGACTCACCAATGCAAATACGATTCCTTATGGTATCATTGGAGTGCACCAAACCCTTTCCCCCCTCTTTTTGCATTCCTGTTTTTAGATTACTCGGTGCTACACAACACCCATGCATCACATCCAAATTTTCAGTTTTCGATTTTCGAGGTGCCCGAACTTTACCTTGAGACTTTTTTTGTATTTTTGTTTTTATTTTAAGTATCTCATCTAGAGATGATTTGGGGCTGTTGGCCTTAAAACTCACAAATTCAGTACCTGCAGGTTCTCAACTCACCTTCTACTAAGTTATTTTGACTCAACATATGACCTTTCTGAATAGCTGATGACAACACCGAGCCTGACTTCAAATCCCCATCAAAATATGGTTCCGGAAGACCGAGCTGCTGACTCGATAATAAATCACCTTTAGCCAATCCCCTGTTCAATCCAATACCTTCTTCATACTGAGATACTCCCAGCTTACCAAATTCACCTTTGCAAGCATCAGTCCTTCCACCATCATCAAGATTATCCAAGATCCCCCTGTTATCAAGTCCTACTCTTGGAACACGAGTAATGGCTGATTGCGCATCGATCAGACCAATCAAAGACCCACTAACCACATCAGTGTTCTCTGCATAATTTTTTACCTTGTTCTTGTAATGTTTTTGGGCCCCCTCTACCTTCCCCAAAGACTTTGGTTGTTTTCTCTTGCTGTTCTCCCAGTCTAACGAGGACTTGATCTTGTTCGTTTTGTCAGGCTTAAGACTTGCAGATTCCCGTACCGCTCTTTTCACCTCATTTCCTGTTCTGATATGTTGACTTGATGAACGATTTTTTTCATGAACTGATGGTTCTGTGTGATCAGCCTGTCTACTTGACAGTGAATCCCCTTCAGATAACTCCCTGGCCAATCTCATATCTTGTTCATACCCAGAAACTGCATGCTTACTAGACTCACCAATGCAACTACCATTCCTTCTGGTATCACTGGAGTGCACCAAACCCTTTCCCCCCTCTTTTTGCATTCCTGTTTTTAGATTACTCAGCCCTGCATTGGTTTCCGATTTTCGAGGTGCCCGAACTTTGCCTTGAGACTTCCATTGTTTTTTTGTTTTTATTTTAAGTATCTCATCTAGAGATGATTTGGGGCTGTTGGCCTTCAAACTCACAGATTCAATATCTGCTGGTTCATTCGAGCCACCTTCTACTATGTTATTTTGACTCAACCAATCACCTTTCTGAATAACAGATGACAAAACCAAGCCTGACTTTAACTCCCCATCAAAATATGGTTCGGGAAGACTGAGCTGCTGACTCGATAATAAATCACCTTCAGTCAATCCCCTGTTCAATCTAATACCTTCTTCACACATAGATACTCCCAGCTTACTAAATTCACCTATGCAAACATCAGTCCTTCTACCATCATCAAGATTATCCAAGATCCGCCTGTTTTCAAGTTTTACTCTTGGAACACGAGCAATGACTGACTGTCCATCTATCCGACCTATCAAAGACCCACTAACCACATCACTATTCTCTGCATAATTTTCCATCCGCTGGTAGCTGGAGTTAACTGGAACATCTAGATTCCTGTTCCTGTCAAGCTTATTGGATCTCTTCTTCCTTAACACTCTCCTATCCTTTACCGGAACATCTGAAATTGCATTCTCCGTATCACAGCTACTCAGCGTCGACAAATCAGCAGGCAAAACTCCAACTGAACCACCGCAATGCTCGACAGTCGCTGAATCCAACCCAACCACTTCTTTTCTACCTAAGGCAAATGTAGAGTCTCCACTCTCCACTATCAAATCACCTCTCACTGAACCACCACCTCGCTCCAGAACCACATCAGCTGCAACTGAATCAAACACATTTCCAACCACTTGAATCTCACCACTCACTTTTCCTTCACCGCCATCACCTGCACCAACCGCTTTACTGTACTCACTGCTCAAACAGCTCCTCCCGTTGACTCCGTCACTCCCAGTCTCAGTCAATCCGTCCCGCTTCCTAACCGGAACCCAGATCGACCGGATCTGGCTCCTACCCGAACTGCGGTTTCCAATAACACCACCTCTTCCTCGACCGTTTGAGTTCCGTGCCGTCGGCTTCGAATTCGCGCCATCGCAGCCCACCGCAGCTGCAGCCGCTCTCGCTGCCGCTTCACGCCTCCGAGAACGTGCAGATGACGACGCCAACTGCGAGCCACCATCGCACGGCTGCGATTCCGACGGCGACGCTCCCTCCCCACTCGCCATTAAAATCGATATTTCAAAAATAAAAAATGGCGACAGAGAAAATGAAAATGAATCCCGAATTTCTAAATTAATTAATTATCTCGGCTCTTTTTTACTTTTCGTTTAAAATATTGTTTATTAATTTTTGAATGCAATATTCAAAATATAAATATTATAAAATTATAATAAAAATATATTATCTAAGTAGAATTCGATATGAACCCATTGAGATCATCATCATAATGTTTATTATAAAATTTTATATACAAAACGACAAGTAAAACTCAATTATATAAAAAAGAAAGCGATAAATAAAAAGAGGACGGAATGAGTAATTAAAAAATCAACTAAACTACAAATAACAATAATTAACTAACTAGTACACACAATAATATATTACGATTCCACTTTATACAGCCATAGAAAATAACGTAATTAAGGACGAATATGTGGTCACATTTCATATAAATTAGGTAAGGAATCCGTTAAAAAAATTTATTTAGTGTTATAAATTTTAAAATATTCAGATTTCACGAGTTTTAAGTTTTTCTTTTGGGTTTTTGGGCACTTGAGGTTCGGAATTTATATATTTTTAAGGTTTAAGATTTATTTTTTTAGGATTTAAAGGTTTCATATTATATAGAATATTTAGGACTATGTTCTACACATCCTAAAATTCAAATAAAAAATAGTAAAATAATATTATTATGTTAAATTTCTTACCTAGTTTATATGAGGTGTAATCTCATATTTAATAACTCATTAACTATAATCACAAAAACTATTAAAAAGTAATTTGGGTCAACGAGGTCAATGCGATGGTCTGAATTAAATGTTGATGATTATAAGAGTTTCATTTCGGCATATAACGTATGGTTTTGTAAAATGCTACTACTAACATGTGATATATACAAATAATCCAACTATAGAATGCATAAAAACTGAATGAGGAACATGAGAAGCATATGAAGGCTACATCAAAAAGTGGTGGATGTCTAGATGAAAATAATCATGCTACTAACTTGATAAAATAAAAAATAAAGATGAATGAAGCAATATCATTTTATCGAATCGCTATCCTAAGTAGTTTGTCTTTGAAAAAAATAGTCACGCCTCAAGATGTTTTGTTATATCGTCACATGATAAGACAGTATCCACTCGCTATGCATCGCACAAACAGAAAGACCACTCTGAATGCTTTTTTAATTTGCTGAACTGCAATTAGTGAGGGTGGGGTAACACAAACGACAGAAAACAAGGTGCATAGGGAGAGATAGTGTTTTGGTGTGTTCAAATGAGAATGAGAGGCCATGTATTTATAGCATGTATTCTCGCATGTTGCTGAAGGAGAATTATGAGCCACCTTCTCCCTCACTTTCATATTTAGGGGTGCAATTCCTCTAAATTGACTGTCACTTTCTCCACCTTAAGATTGACATTAACAACCTTAACTACACTTAATTGTTCTTCTTCTGGAATGAGAAAAAATACAACTAGCGAATTGGACTCACAAATAATGGACTGACAGATAACAAGCTAGGCTAAGCCACAGGTTAGGCTGTAGTGCTTATGAAGAATGGACCAGAAAAAATAAACAGCATGTCTCCAAAAGAAGAGGCCCGGACCCTCACTTTCACATTTAGAGGTGCAACCTCCTCCCTCACTTTTACATCTACGGGTACAATTCCTCTATCATTTTCTCCACCTCTAGGTTGACAACACCAACCTTAACTACATTATACTACTCTTCTTCTAAAATGAGCAAAAATATAACTATTAAGTATGACTTACAAATAATGGGCTGACAGCTAGCAGGCTAGGCTAAGCCACGGGCTGGGCCATGGTGTTTCTGAAGAATGAGCCAGAAAAAGTAAACGTCATGTCTCCAAAAAGAAGACGTCCAGTCCACACTGACACCCCTTGCCCTGCCCGGTTGGCGGCGGCGGCATGTGCATGTGGTCTCTGATTCTCTCCTTATATTTCTTTTTTACATAGTCTTTTAACAAAATAATATATAAGAAGTTTAAATATCATTTCTTAATCTATGTGAGATACAAGAATATTCAATTAATGAGTTGTCAAATAAATTCATTATCGATGGATTTCATCATTGATAAGCATATTCATTTATATTTTTTTAATTGTCAAATCAATCCTAGTCTACAATTAGACTTTTTGTAACAATCCCTCACAAATATGTGGATAATGACATTACAGGTATTTATGTTTTTTTTGACAAAAATATCTTTCTGATTTGAACCTCATCTAAGTTATTCATCTCATGCCCCAATGGAACAAGTGAAATATTTCGCCTTGATTATGAGTCATTTTTGGTGCAGAGAACTTTTTATTCATGTATCCCGACCATGCTTCACCAATGTGTTCAAAAAAGAATCCTCTCCTCTAACTTCTAACTCTTAGTAGCATCCATTAGTCGGGTGTCTCAAAAGATGCAATGTAGAAATCTTGTCAATTTGATCTGACCCCATTTAGAGTACATGACTTTTACTATACTTGCAATTTATTTCGACATCACTCAACTCATAGGGATTGACACTAATATTTCTTTAAGTAAATGTGTAATACATAAGATGATTAAGTCACTCGACAACTTGTTCATACCACATTGAACCATCTTTGTTGGATCTCCACACAAATCATTGAGTTGCTACTGCAGGTGACTTACTCACAGATTATCAATCTTATCCTTAACCCGAGTTTACGGACTTGCATTAACTCTAGTTCCTAAGTCAGTGGATCATTCATAT